>JBBUKS010000095.1:12310383-12332113 GCA_038050645.1 Hedychium gardnerianum | reverse complement strand
ATTAATATTATATTTTAATTTGTAAGGTATTAATTAGTATTGCAAAATGTTAATATTAATATTAGTAATTAATATTAATTGTACTAGTATTAAAAATATTAACATTAGCAATTAAAATATTAATCTGTTCACAATTACTAATTAATATTTTAATATTTTAAGGTATTAACATTTTAATATTAATAATTGTGAACAGATTAATATTAATATTAATATTTCAATGTAATTACTAATATCCTAGGATATTAATACTAATTATTTGTAACTATCATAATATTACTAATTAGTATACTTTATTTGTAATAAAGTAAATAATTACACTAGATTACTATTTAGTACAAAGTAAAATATTACTAATAGGACTAATATTAGTAATTACTAATCAGTACAAAATATAATTACTTAATAGTAATATAATATTATATTAATATTAGAGTCTAATAATATTAAACATTCCTCGTAATTTATTCTCAGATTATGTGAAGAAAGATAAATTAGGACATGCTTCAGTCGAAAATTAATCTATATTTTATTATAATAAATTTATCCTTAATTAATTAATTGGATACCCAGTGAGAACATGGAATCATGCATTGCAGCCGGACATTGTTTTTGTTTAAGATGAATCTCCTTTCATATCGTTTCTCATTTCTTGTTTTATAGCAATTCGATTGGTTATAAGTCAGTCTCTTTGAGGCATTCAACTACTATCTACGATAATCATGGAACTTTCATAAGTTATCGATATTCCTTATTAAAATGAAAATAAAAATGAAAATGATTGATAGATAACACAAGGAATGCTATGAAAGTCAAACTGCTTGTGATTCTCACTAGGCCTTGTCATTGATCTCAAACTTGAGCCCAAACTCCTCCCCTACGAGCTGTGACAAGCCATTGATTTCCACAACACTGAAATCATCAGCTCCGATTGAGTTCAAGGACACAGACGAAGAAGAAATCGAAAGCTGAGATGATTCATTCAGTTGCAATCCGAGAATCACAACCTTTTCTATCACCAATCTGTTCTTCTTAGCATAAGCGCCATTGATGACCTCTGATCTCAGCTTCAGAGCTTTCCCTTCCAGCTGACTCCTGAACCTTACCAAGCTCCAGTCATTCCCCTCCCCTCCCATCTCCACCTCCTCGCCGTCGTCGAGGAACACCTCCCCCGTCGCGGCTCCTCCCTCGTCGAGCGCCACCAGGAGCTCGAACGGGCTCCGCCGCGCCTGCCCGGTGGTGAGCCCTTCCTCCTGCATTACCAGTACGTGCCCTCCCCGCACATGAACGTTGATGCTCTCTTCGGGCGCGTTCAGCACCACGTACCTTCCCTGCTCGCCGGTCGCGACTGAGTCGGAGTAGTTGAACAGGTTGAACCACTGGCCCTTGGGGAAGTAGGCTTCGACGGCGGTGGCGTTTGGCTGCAGCGCCGGGGACACCATCACGCCGGCGCCGACCAGGAACTGCGTGCTGATGTCGTAGGTCGCTGGGTCGTCGGGGAAGGAAAAGAAGAGCGGGCGCGCGATGGGCGCGCCCGTCACGTGCGCCTCGTACATGGACGTGTAGAAGTAGGGGAGGAGGCGGTACCGGAGGCCGAGCGCCCTGCGCGCCGACCGGGCCACCGAGTCCCAGAGGTAGAGCTCTTGGTGGATCGAGTGGATGTCCGAGTGATCTCTCGCAAATGGATAGAATGCTCCCAACTTCGATCAAATTACACGAAATTAGCTTCCGTGGAATCGTTCGACCACGTCAAAATCTAATCTTGTTGCGGGAATCTATCATCTACCTGAATCCACCTCCGGCAGAGCTCCTCTGTGGTGTCTCCGCTGAAGCCGCAAATGTCGGCTCCGACCATCGGAATCCCAAAGATTCCGGAGTTGAGAACGGAGGGGATCGAGTAGGCGAGATCCTCCCACTTGGCCGCGTTGTCGCCCGTCCAGTGCGCCGCATACTTGCCGGAGCCGACGAAGGTCGAGCGGCTGAGCACGAAGGGCCGCTTCCCCGTCGCCCGGACGAGCCCGTCGCGCGTCGCCTTCGACTCCAGGAACCCGTACAGGTTGTGCACGTCGTACTCCGTTGCGTTCCCGTAGTGGACCGCCGACGCCGGCACCGTATTGTTGTTGATGGGCCGCCGGACGCCGGCGTTGTTGATGCTGTACGGAGGCTCGTCCAGCTGGCTCTCCGCCGGCGAGGTGATGAAGTTGGAGATCTCGTTCATGTCGATCCACAGTCCGTCCACCTCCAGCGTCCGCCGGAAAACGGCAATCTCCTCCGCCCAGAATCCGGCAGCGGCCGGATTCAAGAAGTCAGGGAAGTAGACAGGCCCAGGCCACACGCTGCCGAGGTAATAATTTCCCCCTCTCTTGATGAAGATGCCCTGTTCCAATCCTCTGAGGAATGTTCCATACGTGTAGTTGACATTAATTCCTGAAACAATCGATCACAAACATCTCACGAAGTTCTACCGATCGTAGCGAATTGCAATTTTTGCAGGAGCTCGATCGATTACCTGGATCGAGAATGACTACGTATTTTTGCCCATTCTTGTGGAGGCGATTCACGAATTTCTTCATCTTCTCCGCCGGGAAGTTGATCGGATCCAGCGTGAAATCCTTGAACGCATCCATGTGATCGATGTCCGTCCACATCACTTCCAGAGGAATTCGAGCTTCGGCGTAGCGTCGGACGACGTACTCGAGCTCGGAGACGTTCTTGTAGCCGTATCGACACTGGTGGAATCCTGCATCACGACGAGTTGGATCATCTATCATGGGGAGCTCTCAAAATTGGATTTTGAAGACGACGGCGTTTAGTCTAGATGAGTTAGTGTACGGACCGAATGACCAGTAAGGCATCGGCGCCGGTCGGCCGATGAGCTCGGTGTACTGGTCCATGACCGCCAGCGGCGACGGCCCGGCGAAGAAGTAGAAATCGAGGACGCCCCCGATCGCCTTGTAGGTGATGTAGGATCCTCCGTAGACGACGTCCATTCCGTTGCTGTTGAGGAGGAGGACGCCATGGGTGGCTCCCGGCGGCGACGACCTCAGGTCGATGTAGAACGGGTGCGAGCCGTAGAGGTTCTGGTCGAGGTTGGCGGCGCCGATGTCGGCGTTCCACAGCGTCAGCGTGTCGTTGGGAGCCAGCCTGAAGGTCCTCTTGGTGTGCTCGCCGAGGCCGTAGAGCGACGCCCTGTCCGCCGGCAGTGACGAGGAGAGCTCCAAGTAGCGGTCCTTGAAGACGAGCGCGGGAAGCGTGGAGAAGAGGACGTCGCCGGAGGAGCGCCGGGAGACGGTGAAGGTGAAGGGGGAGGAAGCGGCGAGCGTGAGCACGAGGTCGGACCCCTCGGCGGAGAAGACATTGCCGCCACCGGAGCGGAGCGCGGCCGCAATAGTCGACGCCTTGGAGGAGCGAGGGATGACGGTGTCGGGGACTTCCCATCGCTGGCGATCGGCGTCGGTGATTCGAACGCGTAACCGGTCGCTGGTCTCATAGCTGAATCAATTCAACAACATCGATCAAAATCCTTGAACAAAAGACTTAACCTTGACTATTAATGGAAGCCGATAACTAACCTTGCGAAGAGGTGGAGGTTTTCGATGTCGGCGCCGTAGACCGGCGATGGGCGGACGAGGGCGAGCTCGGCGGTCAACGCCTTTCCCGACGGATCGGCGTTGACTGATCGGAGATTGTATCCATGTCCAGCGGCTTCTCCATCATGAAGAGAAGAACACGTACAGAGGAAGCAGAAGAAGAGGAAGAAGCAGAGAAAGAAGGAAGAATCCATCGTCTCCATCCTCTCTTGGAAAATTAGACCCTTTGTTTAGGTGGAATAGTTTAGATTTAATTGTTTTCTACTTTCTACAAACTCGACTTTGTTAGGATTGTTAGCCTCAAATTGAAGATATGGATTTGGATTGAGCAATGAAAGCTAATGGAAAGGATTGAATGAGAAGACAAAAAAGACAGCAGGTACTTATACAAAAGGCCAAAAAGTCAACTTTTTATCATTGTCTTTTGCTTAAAGTGCATGAGGAAATTTGCCTGTTTCATCTGTGCGTTGCATAATTTGAGTAACTTATTCTTTAGAAAAGAAAGTATTAAGTTTAGCAAAGGAAAAAGAAAAGAAAAGAAAAATGATAAGTTTCTCTTTAATGGTGTTTGTTTATTGTTGACCCAACTCATTTGATTTGATCTTCTCACTGTCGTTTTTCAATTGAATATGGCATGTGATTGCTTGAGTTGAGTAGGACTTGGAACTCGTTATCAAATTGGTTATGTGTCCACATTATACTATGAGATATTATACATATTCCAAGAATTTTATGATTCCCTTAGATAGTATACTAGTGAGATTGACTCAATCAAACATGGAACACAGATAGTAAATAAGAATGGCAAGTTCTGTTTAAACCAAGAATCTACAATCTAGTTCTAGTTCTTTCTGATTAAATCAAGAAAAAAAAACCACATTCTTCAAATTTATGCACAATCAAGTTCTGTTTCAATCACAGTCCTAGTGTATATTTCCACAGCTAAGAAATAAACAACTTGGGGAAAAGAATTACAAAGATTGTACATGACTTTGTTATATACCTTGAGAGTTAGCTCTTTGAATTTCAGTGTTAACTTATCTTCAGTCGCGCTCAGCTATTCCCGTGGAGGTCATGGATGCATGCGTCGTGTTGTCTGAGGATGAGGGAGTGTCTAGAATAGATGGTGCGATAGAGGATATGTTCACTTGGTCAGCCTTGTTTTTGCTTCTAATTTTAAGGTCCATTAAGTCATTAATGATACCAGGCCTTGTGATCTCCACAGAGTTCACATCCTTTTCACCAGTCAGCATACCGACAACAGTCGACATTGAGGGCCTAAGCTTCATGTCGTCTTGGGTGCATAGCAGTCCCACTTTCAAGTATCTACATGCTTCTTCGGCATCTAACTCATCTGTCAAAGAAGTATCTATGATATCCAGCAGCTTGCCAGATTTGTATAACGCCCACGTCTGCAAGACGAGAAGCCCATTTGTGATTTCTGGGGTCTGTACAACAGCAAACCACATTTTAAGATTTAGGTTAGTCAATTCATCAGCATAGAGGAATTTATTTTTATCATGAGTTGTCTTACATTCAATTGCATACAAAGATAATTCGCAAGAAAGACGCAAAATAGCTTAATTGTGCACAAAGAACAACTAACTCAGTAGATTAAAACACTTGTAAGTAACAGAATTCATAGGTCATGTTTCTTAACCATTTATTTACTCAGCAGATTTCTTTACCAAAAAAACTGACAACGACGACAACAAGCAAATTATGGAGCTCCAGCTACTTGTGGTTGGTTATTCCACTGAAACAAGAGATGAGGTTACATTATTAAGGAAAAGAAAGCACAGACAGTGTTGAGTTCTCTTGTTTCACAATCAGAATTCAAGAAACTTCCACACTAAAGTTACCCTTAAGCGACTTTGAACTTAACTTATCATAACAGATTCCCTCATTTTGATCCAATTTTAACCAAATTTTAAGCCCGGCCTAGATTGTTGTCCGACCAGACCCAGAAACGGTAAAAGAACTCCAGTCCTGATGCCATGGGCATAGCAATACACATAGCCTACCCTAATTCAACTGATACATTGTATCTAAGCTCCAGAAAATAGATAAAACTGATTTTGCTCCAGAAAAAGGACAAAAGTGACTTAAATCTTTATATGTAATTAACTCTAAGCTCTAGCTGAAATAAGAAAGTGTGGCATTCCCATTTGGCCAAGCTAGTTCAAAGTGTCACGTCGGGACTCTCGGAATATGCTCCCTACTAACACAACCAAGTATAGATAAACTTTAGGTTTAAATGAGAGGGGAAAATTTTGAGCTCTACACCAATATAATTATCCACTTGAAGTGATCCATTTAGGTGACAAACTTGCAGACCTTTGCCTGAACTGCTGCGTTAGGGTGGGTAGGAAGTCTGATCATCTAACTCCTTGCACTGCCTCAAACCTGGATTGCAAGTGGCTTTAAGGGCTTTAAGTATATGTATTCGTTCACTCAATAGGACTAATGTATGCAATGGAGCTGCTAAAGATTATTGATGAGCAACCAATAGGATTAACCCGAAAATACTATTAACATGAAAGTCTGAGGAATCAGCATAACAGGACAAAACACAATTACGAAAGGACAGTATTGTATATATACTTCCAAATGAGATCAAGAGAGAGAGAGAGAGAGAGTGTGTGTTTTAACTAAACAAGTCCAAATATAAAATTCAGTAAGCTCCAACACATATTCCGTATAACATGTGTAAACACAAACCAATATCCTTTTATTAGCTGGTCATACCCAACAATTTGAACATAAAACATTATCCAAGATAATTACTAAAGAATCTTATTTAGTGTACCAGGGTTCCAAGATAATTGTGTTTATAGTTTATACTAGCACACGATGCAAAATTTGACAACATAATGAGCAAACACCATGAGTGTTTCACTTTGAGTTTTGTAAACAAATTTATGAAAATATAGAGTTTCTCATGCGTGCAATGCTTCAGTGTCATTTTCAAAACCAGTTGCAACTTGCAAGAAACTGTGCACTAGAGTATCCAAACCTAAACAGAAATGTCAAGACAAAGACCAATCTTTCAGAAACAAAAAATTGTTTATTGGAAAATTTACTTTATGTGCAACTAAAAGTCACCATCCATTTTATATTTAATTTATATACTTCTCTTACCCTTTCAAGAAGATTTTGATCTTGATAAGGTAGTCGTGTATTCGTGTTGCATCTACCACTGACAATCTCCAGCAGAAGAACGCCATAACTGTAAATATCTGACTTCCTTGTCACTTGTCCACGAATGGCGTACTCAGGTGCCAAGTATCCTCTGCACAAAGAAAGTGAAGATTTGTGAGCCCGTCATCAAAGTAGGGTGACATATGTCACTGGCCTTATTTTATTATTCAGCGAAAATTATGTTTGTTGCAAGGGCCAGTCTCAAAGAACACTTTAGATTTCTCAATTGGAGTTCATTGATGGCAGATACTTGCATATACTACATCAAGCATGGCTGGTTTTGCATTTCCTGCAAATATATCAATACTATTTTAGAAAAGAGGACACCTACATTGTTCCAGCCACTCGAGTACTGACATGTGTTATATTTGCCGGTAGAAGCTTTGCTAAACCAAAATCAGCAATTTTTGGTGTTAGATCCTTATCAAGAAGAATGTTGCTTGCTTTAATATCTCTGTGAACTATATGTGGCTGCACTTCTTCGTGAAGAAATGCAAGCCCACGAGCAACACCAACACAAATTTTGACTGTTGATCTCCAGTTGAAATAAATGTTATTGCGGTTGGAACCTGAAACAAAGCAGGAACCAAAACATTGTTATGTGCTATAAAATGAGAATCTGGCTGCTAGTCTGATACTAAGTCAAAACATGAATACTAATATAGAAAAACATAAGAAATGTATTAGGTACCAAGAAGGAATTGTGCGAGGCTATTGTTCTCAAGATAGTTGTAAACAAGAATTCTGTGAGATCCCTCTACACAGCAGCCATACAGCTTGACAAGATTGTCATGAATTATGCCAGAGATCGTAGTGATTTCAGTCAGAAACTCGCGTGCTCCCTGCTTTGACTCGGAGGAGAGCACCTTTACGGCAATAACTTTTCCATCTCTAAGTCTTCCCTATATCAATGAACTGATATTAAACGTATTTTTTCTAAAATTAATAGCTTTGATCAAGTCTACGGTCTACAGAAATTAGTAAATCACCTTATATACTGAACCAAAACCTCCCTCTCCAATTTTGTTAGCTGGATTAAATCCATCCGTTGCATTTTTCAGTTCCATGAAAGTGTAAATCGTAACACTTTCAATTCCAGGAACGTCTGAAAAAAATTAACATGTCAAGCTTCAAAGGAAGGTGGAATAAGCTATTGTTAGTATCAAAGGAAATGAGTTAAAATGCAAGGACAACATCAAGTTAAGTAGCATAAAAACATCAAGAATATGTTACCTTCACTAAATTGACTATGTTGCCGGCGTGAAGTTGCTTTCCTCCTAAATATGCAAGCAAAGCAAGCCATCACTGAATGATTTATTTATCAAGTTTTTTTAGAGATGTAGATTGCTGGAGATAACAATCAAGAGTTCTCTGCAAGAGCAGACATAAGTGAGGGAAATATGGCATGGCAAGTTTCAGAGGTAAGACCAACCAAGGTCATAGGTGCACTTATGTATTAAAAACAATAACAAAACATATTCCAACCATTTGCCAAAGCTTGTAATAGAATAAAGTCTGGCATCATTGAGATCTAAAAGAAGATTTGTAGAGTACCTAAGCATGTGGCCAAAAGTCAACAAAGATGTTTGCACGGCATGGGCTACCAAAAGTCAATCAAGTGATAAACTTCTTCTGCATAGTAATTGATAAGCTGTCGGTCAAAATTATCGATACTGTTTCTCCTGTTTGGACTAGAGTATTCATGCTGTCTCCTTATGTGAATCAAGCATAACAATAAAGATCAAAACATACCATGATAATCTGATCCTAAGACTTTCTTACGCCGGAAAAATAATTATTTTTTAAAAAATGTTGAAACTTAGTCAAAGTTATTCCGGTTCTATTGACTGCAATATCCACTCCATACATCAACATAATTCGGACTTAATAGACAGAAATCGTGCACTGGTAAAATAAGCAAATTTTATTGATGGAGAACGGAGGGGGAAAGGCACTTTCGAACACAGAAGCGGAATTCACCTGGAAGCTGAAAACCACGCTGAAATGTCTTCGAATCAACTACGCAAGCTATCTCCTCTCTCCGAGAAGCGGCCGCCCCCACGCGCTGCCTTCTCACTCCCGTCAATCGCGATATCTAAAAGCGATAAGGGAAGAGAAGCACCAAGGAATCAGGAAATACCAACTCGATCGTAGAGAGCCGCGACCACCGGTGAGCGCCGACGAGAGGGGGGAACCCGGGGAAGAGAGAACCGCTGCCGTCGACGCGAGCAAGAAGAGGGGCGCTGACCGACGAGAGCACGACGATAGCTTATTATATTAACTAATCGCCGTGGGAACCAGAGTTCCCGAACGGCTTGACCGAGCCGCCGATTTTGATCCCGCGTGAACCCGGTCTGACTCTGGTTCAATCCGAGTCCGGCCTTTTAATTTGTGGCTTAATTGAGACGGACGGGCACGTGGCTGACCTTGGCATGCATTTGCGCAGGCGAGAGGCATGCCACGTGCTGTTAAGGATCAAGATTAATAAATAACAAACTATTTATTTATTTATTACATTTTACTTTCTACTAAATAGTTATTGTACCATCACTTAACTTTTATATTTATCATTTTTTTCTGAGATAATAATATAATAAATAAGACCTCTAATAAATAATTAAAAATTTTAAAATTCAAATTTTAGCTATGATATATTATAATTTTTTTTCTTCAAAAAATAGACATAAAAATATTATCCATTTAAACAAAAAATCATTAGTATTTATTGATTTATTTGAATGATTAATAAAAAAAATTATGAAATTTGATCGATTATTTTTTAAATTAATTAATTCAAAAAGTTAAATATTTAAATTATTAAAAAATTAAATACGCTTATTTTAAAAAAAATATTTTTTTCTCCTTGAAAAAAAAAAAGAGAGAGAACTTCGGCCTCTAATTTTGAGACCGTGTGTAACGACTAAACTTATAACTAGAGCTACCAACCAATCATGAGCCATGTTGGTGTAGCTATCTAACCTTTATTTCGTAGTCAGATACGACTATTTGATTATTATTTTTTATAATTTAAATATTTAATTTTTTTAATTAATTAATTTTAAAAATAATGGATCGAATTTTATAATTTTTTTATCAATTATTAAAATAAATTAATATTCATAAAAATTTATTTAAATGATTAATATTTTTAAAATTAAAAATCCTTACAATATAGTTAAAATTAACTAATAAATATCTGATTAAGTACGTGAAGAATCTAATTCTTATATTATTATTTATTAATATTAATTTCTCATAATTTTATAATTAATCATAATAATTATAAAATGATGAATCAGATAACAAATGAATCTAGAACTATCGATCTGACTCCATAAAAAAAATTATTAATCATCAAAATAAATTAAAAAGTACTTTCGATGAATAATTCATCAGTTTAATATTTTTTAATTGTATGCCTCATTTAAGAACGGTCACAGCCATCATATAACTGAGAAATTGTAGTTAATTTTATTTAATTATTTTGCTGGGAGGGAGAAATGTTGAAAATGATATTTTGAAAAATAAATATGCTTTTTCCGAAACTACAAAAGTTAGGTGCTTATTTTTGAATATTTTTAAAAAGTAGGTAAAATTACCTAAATAATTATAGGCGATTGTTAATTGTTTAATCAATCAAAGTGATGGCGTATAATTACCCATGTGAAACCCGTTACCCATGTAAAAAGTTAGTTACTAACTAAATGATTAACCGCCGGTTTACAAAATGCCCATTGTTTCTTTATTCTTTAGAATTTACCCATGATTCCTCCAGAATTTTATATTATGCAAAGTAAAAGTAGTATTTTAAAAAAATCTATGTTCCATGCCTTGCTCGTGTTTCATGTATCAAAGAAAATAAGAGGAGGAGAATTGGAAAAAACAACTCATTAATAAATAGAGAAAAGCTAAAAATGTAATATTTATTTGCTAAAGAAATAAAGGAAATAATCATAAATAAACAGCGTTTTTGTTTTTAAAATTTAAATTTTATTGCATATAAATCTAAATTTTCTACCTAAATTGAGCTGGATGAAGCCAAATATTTATAAAAAAATATAATAAATATTTTCTTAGCCCTCTTCTTCTACCAAATAAAATGGAGAGAAAATAAGTAAATTATATATATATATATATAAGATTATTAATTTACATATTCTTATATAGACCGCAATGAACGACATCTGACATGTATAACTAACACAGCTCATTTTTTTTCTTTCTCATCTATATGCAAAAGTGATACTATTTTTACAAAAATAACTTCAAAGCAGTGTTGTTTTTACAAAAACATCACAAAGGTAGTGCTATTTTTGCAAAAATAACACACCTTTGCATGTAGACGAGAGAGGAAAGAAATGAATCGTGTTAGATCGTACACGTCGGATGTCACCCACCGCCACTCACATAAAGGTATGTAAAATACTATTTCTCTCTCTATATATAGATAGATAGACATACAACGATGTTACCCTGTTCACTCATCCATGGACACCCATGGGCGACGGCTAAGGTGACATATCTGACTCAGTATTTTTTTTTTGTTAAATGCTCACATCCTTTTAGAATTAAAATTGCGCTTGTCCCTCACCGCCACCCATCCCTCGTCGCTACCCTCTCATCTCTTCCCTCACCGTCGCCTATTGTCTAAATCGTAAATGCATGGCTACGTCGTCAAGTAATAAAAAAATATCAATTCTCAGGAACTATTAACTAAGCAATAGTGAGTACATAAAATAAGTTATCTAAACAATCAAAAGTTGGTTGAAAGCTTATGAACTAGATCTCAAGAGCTCAAGAGAGAGTGAGAGTGAGAGGTCCAATGAGAGTGAATGGTCGCTAAGAGAAGAAATGGTTTGGGAAGGTGATTCTAGGTTTTTGGTTTCATTATGATGTTCGTTGACATATTATGGATTGTTCATTCTCTTACCCTCTATGTTTATATATTTGTAGGGATTTTAACCAAATTACCGATAGGAACCCATGGAGATTATACCAGAGTGTTTATATCATTATTCATTCAATATTATTAAGTAGAAGAGGTAATATAGAAAGTTCGGTTAAAAGATTACCCCTGTCACAAAGGCTCCACAGTCATACAGTTTAGATTATACAAGTTACTTCCTAATATTAAATTGGTATAAACTCATTAAACATTAATTAGTTAATCCCTTGTGGAGAATTGATCCACATTTCAAGGCGATGACTACAGAAAGTCCGGTTAAAAGATTACCCTCTATCACTAAGGGTCATTCGGTCATATAATCTAAAGTCTCTCATCTACATGGTGACCAATCCTTCACATTTATATGCATATACTTCACATACACATTCAATCAAATACAAATAAGACACAACACATATAGAACAAGTCATAAACATGTCATTGAATAAGAAAATTAACAAATTCATAATTTATACATAAACATCGCATCAAAATTATTCCCTACATCTTAGAATCTAAGGGATATACTCCATAGCAAGGAGAAAACAAGCCGAAGACAAGAAATGAAGCATTCTTACAATCCAACGAAGAATATAGAGGAAGAGATGCTTATCAAGAAGATGTCGATGTCTTCGGGATGAAATCCAAGCTCCAGAGGTGGAAGGATCATTGAAATCGGATCCAAAATAGACCTCGTAGGTTTACTTAAAGGGGAAACCTTTCTTCCCTTGAAAAGGGGATCTCAAACCCCTTTTATAGGTGACTCACAAGCCACAAGACCACGTCATATGGTCGTGCCTCACGGGCACGACCGTGGGAAGTCCCAGGAAAAGGATACAACCATGCTCCTTGGGCACAACTTGACTGTGGGAAATAGGTTGAAGGGAGACACGACCGTGCCTTTTGTCACGACCTAGCTGTGGGTGCTGCTGAATTTCTCGAGTGGCACGATTGGAAGAGAGACACAGCTGTGCCTTTTGGCACGACCTCGCCATGGGAGTTGCTGGAATTGTTGATGAAAGCTCCTGAAGAGGCACAACCGTACTTGGGAGGCACGGTTATGTCGTGGGGCTTGCTGGAAGTTTGACTTAGGTCTCTTGAGAGTACGACACGGCCATGTCAATGCCAAATGAAGGCATGACCATGCTTGTTGGATTTCTCCCCAATGTTCCTTCAATGTCCATTTTAGCTCCAAATTACGTCCTGTCAATTAAAATACGAAGGGAGTAGATCTTCAAACCAAAAGAGTAAAAGCATGATAATATAATAAAATAGAGTGCGATCAGGTAGATCATATTAAATGAAATATAAGTAGATGTGTAACAAATAATGTCTAAAAATATATATAATCTATGAATATCATCGCCCTTTATTGTAACCCTCGGTTCAGTATAGACTCCATTAGTGGATTGTGACTCTGTTTTTGTTCACTCAACTTTTGTTTGATTGTAGTAATACCACAATAAGCAAAAAAAAAAAAAAAGTGGAATATAGTTAAAGAAAAATTGCAAATGGTCCCTATGTATTGCTTCTCCCTTCTATTTTCTAGTAGGTTTCATTGTAAGCTTCATAGAAAACCAGGCGAGTCTACCATTTGCTCTTCCATCACCATCTATCTATCACTCATCCAATTCACTGCCTAGATAGAATTACTGTAGTTACCATCATTGCTATTAGCAATATCATTACCCACCAAGATATAACAATCTTTCACACCAAATACAGGAAATTCTAGACAAGGTGACAAAAAATGGTTGGAAAATTAGTGTGAATAAAAAATTAAATCTAAATCGTTGGATTAAGATGGACAAATCTGGTTCATCCAACTTGAAAGGTTTTAGGTGCCCCTTCGGATGACTCAATCTCAACCATTGATTTCAACAAGAAGACATCCAAATGAAAAGACATTGTGTTCCTTGGAAGGAATATGATTGTTGAAGCTAAAATGACAAAGTTATCTTTCCATTTGGTGGAAAGAAGCATGACCCCTCTAGAGTTAATTCACAGTGATATATATGATTTAAAATTCATCTTTAAATTGTTGGATCTTCTGGTGGTGCAATTTGAACGCGGGTAGAATGACGGTATAACACCACTTTGGCGAAGTAGAGGCTAGAGTTAGACTCTATCTCTTTAAGACGAGTTTATAAGTACCCCGGGAGAGTTTTGATATGATTAATCGAGTTAAGTTAGGTCTTGTGTATTTGATGTCTTGTATCTAAGTGTGCATGAACTTAGGAACACAAAAAGTCGAGCGAAAGACACAGTGAGTGAGAAGGATGACACGGGAAGGGAGTTAATGAGCTCGGTGCATACGAGGGATAAGGAGCTATAGAAGAATATATCGGTGGAGCGAGTAGGATGCGTGCGACGAATTCGAGGGACGAGAAGCCGGGAAGGAAGTCTGCTCAAGGATAAGACCTAAGTTGAGTTTGGGTGAGCTCAACTTTGGACGGCTGAATCATCACCCAAGGTGAGCGAAGCTTGAAAATGGTCAACTCAGAAGTTGACAATTTGAGGCGCCTCCATTCAATGGAGACGCCCTGATGAAAAGAAGACTCGAGGAGCCTCTATTGCTTGGAGGTACTTCAGATGAACAATAGCCGAGGCGCCTCATCTCAATAGAGGCGTTCCCATGCAGACAAACTACCGTTGCAGCGGATAGTAGCGGAAATCTATGTTAGTGACGATGGAGGCGCCCCCATGACTGTACCGTTGGAGTCGATGACGACGACGCTGATGGAGGCGTCCTCAAGCATGGAGGCACCCCCATGATTGCCACGTTAGTAAACAGTCAAATCAACCAGTTTGCTGTAAATAGAGGCCTCGTCTTCTTAATTAGAACAACACACTCTTTACTTTCAATTCTAACTTTTGCTTTTCATTGTTTGTGCTTTCAAAGTCTGTAAGAGGCTACTCACCCTTCACGAAGGAGATCTTAATGGAGCTTTCATTTGTCTTGGATTAATAATTACTCAGGTTGTAACCAAGTAAATCTCTAAGTCTCTTACTTTATTTGTATGTTTTTTTTGCTTAATTAGTGTGTATCCTTGTTTAGTAAGAAACAAGAGAAATAGATTTTACATTTGCAGGCTATTCACCCCCCTCTAGTCGGTTCACCCGATCTAACAAGTGGTTTTAGAGCTCAATCACTTTAGAAGGACTAACAGCCAACTAAAGCAATATGGTTATGAAGCACCCAAACATGAGAATGAAGAAAAAAGAAGAGCACCAATGGAACAAAAAGTAGCAGGCTGACTTTGTAGCAAACAGTAAGACAGAGTTCTATTTGCTAAACGTTCTATCGCCGCAAGAAGTCAACCGGATCGGCGCCTATGACTCTGCCAAAGAATTCTGGAAGAAGTTCCAAGAACTCCATAAAGGAACCTCGAAGGCCAAACTAGCAAGACAATACCTGCTCTGAAATCAACTAACAAACCTCCGGATGGAAAAGAGAGAAAAGGTGGCTCAACTGCATGCAAAGATTAAGGAGTTGATCATCGGACTCACCAATCTCGGACTCACCAATCTCGGATAAATGGTAACGAATCGAGACTCCCTAAGATATGCATTAAATGCATTTCCAAGAACCCCGGAGTGGACATAGATTATAGACTCCTACTGTATCTCCAAAAACCTCGAGGTAATTACTTTAGAGAGTTTATTTTCGATTTTAGAATTACACGAGTCTCGATGTGCAAAACGAAAAGAAAATGAGCTAAATCAGAACTTAGCGCTAAAAGCCAAGAAAATTAAACCAGATTCAGAATCTTCTCTCGATGAAGACGAAGAAGCATTTATGGTAAGGAATTTTTTAAAGTTTTTTAAATCTAACAACTTTGATAAGAAACAGACAACAAAGCTACTTCGGAGGAAGAGAAAGGTAAGGTGCTACGATTGTGATGGGAAAGAGCATATCAAGGACAGCTACCCAAGATTAAAAAGTAAAGAAAAAGAAAAGAACAAAGACTTGAGAAAATCCAAGCAGAAGAACCTCAAAGCTACGTGGAGCGAATCGTCATCATCTAAGTTTGAGACAGAAGAACACGTTGGACTAGCACTAATGACTAGCCACCAAGATTTAGACAATGAAGACACCTCAGCAGAAAGCATCAATGAAGGAGGAGCGTCCACCTACGAATCCGACACGGTAAGTGAGGTATGACTCTTACCTTTTGATAAAATGTATGATGCCATTAAAATGTTAAGTAGATCATTATGTAAATTACGGATCAAATATATGAATTCAAAGAATGAATATGTATGCTTACTAAAAAATCATGAAAAACTTAAAAATGAAAATTTAAAATTAAAGAATTAATGGAAACTCAAAAACAAAAGTTAAAAGAGTTTTTTCAAAAATTCTAACTTATTTTTTCATACTCTTGCAAAATTTGTTAAAAATATTGGCTTTAATTGGTATATTAGAAATTACAGGGGACAAATTTGAAGTTTTTTAAATTTTGATATTATATGAAAATACTTTAGAAATTTATATCGGGTACTAAAATTTATTCTAACCTATTAAAATATTTTTACTTGCATGCTAGAAATTAATTGATTGAATTATTGGCAAAATAAATATTTTGTAAACTTTCTGTTTGATTTTTTTGGGTTTAAATTTTTATGTGATAAACAAATGAATTATTCGTTAACGGGAAACATTTCAAAAAATTTTGATCTTTACATGATTTTTTTATAAATATTTTACTGAAAAATAAATTTTAAAATTTATATTTTTTTAAATTTAAAAATTTTTGGAGATTAATTTTTGACAAATTTATTTATTTATTCAAAGATAAAGGCTCTATTATGCATGCTCAGAAATATTATCAACTTATTTTAAGGCTAAAAAATATTTTTAAGTATTTATTTCAAAATAAATATCTATAGTAGAAAATACTTATTTTCACTATATAAAATTTAGTTTTTCATGAAACAAATATTTGTCTGTGCTAAGTTTTAGCATTCCAAGTTTCCAACACTTGATAAAACTTTCCAGAATTTTTCAACAATTCGAGATATTTTCTTGATTTATTTAAAGAATTTGAAGTAAAATTTTTAGACATTTATTTAATTGAAAATTAATTGTTTGAAAAATAAACAGTCCTGCATGCTGTGTACATCTCCTAGAAAAGTTTTCAGATTTTTTTCTCTATTTTCGACTTATTAACATATATTTTTGATATGATTAAAAGAGGAGAAATTATAGGGATTAAGTTAAAAGGGAGATTGCAAAACTATTATTTTTACTTAATTATAAATTTTTGCTATAATTGTTTTTTATATACAAATTACTTGTTTTTTTTTCTTTTTCCTAATTTGAACTCGGGTTGATGTACATCAAAAAATGAGAGATTGTAAGTACCTCGGGGGAGTTTTGGTATAATCAATCAAGTTAAGTTAGGTCTTGTGTATTTAATACCTTGTGTCTAAATGTGCAAGAACTTAAGAATACAAGAAGTCGAGCGAAAGATACAGAGAGCAAGAAGGATGACACAGGAAGGGAGTTAATAGACTCGGTGCATCCGAGGGACGAGAAGGTGCGAAAGAGTACACCGGTGGAGCGAGAAGGACATGCACGGCGCATCCGAGGGACGAGAATTCGGGGAGAAAGTCTGCTCAAGGAGAAGGCCTGAGTTGAGTTCAGGTGAGCTCAACTCTGGACGGCTGTATCATCACCCAAGGCGAGCGGAGCTTGAAAATAGTCAACTCAGAAGTTGATCATTTGAGGCGCCTCTGTTAAATGAAGGCACCCTGATGAAAAGAAGACCCGAGGCATCTCTGTTGCTTGGAGGCGCCTCGAATGAATAGTAGTTGAGGCGCCCTCATGCAGACAAACGAGTGTTACAGCGGATAGCAGCGGGAATCCACGTCAACGACAATGGAGGCGCCTCCATGACTATCACATCAGTAGACAACCGTTGGAGTGGATGACGATGACTCTGATGGAGGCGCCCTCAAGCATGGAGGCACCCCCATGACTGTCACGTCAGCAAACGGTCAAATCGACCAGTTTGTTATAAATAGAGGTCTCATCCTCTTAGTTAGAACAACACATTCTGTACTTTCAATTCCAACTTCTGTTTTTCATTGTTTGTACTTTCAAAGTCTGTAAGAGGCTACTCCGCATTCATGAAGGAGATCTTAGTGGAGCTTTCACTTGTCTTGGATTAACAACCACCTATGTTGTAACTAAGTAAATATCTGAGCCTCTTACTTTATTTTTATGTTATTTCTTTTTGATTAATTAGTGTGTGTCATTACTTAGTAAGAAACAAGCGAAATATATTTTATATTTGCAGACTATTCACCCCCCTCTCTAGCCGGTCCACCCGATCTAACAGAAATTGCCCTGCACACGGTGCTCACAGAACACGACAAGCATCTCCCAAGCTACAACTACTTTATCTTGCGATAGCAGCATTGCAAATCGCAAGACTTACGAACCAAAGAAGTTTTTCAAACTCTCCAATGCAAGTATGGAATACAATGTTTTCTTTGCTTGAATTGGAATGAATCAAATGAGAATGTGAGGGATCTTATTTATACCAAATGAAGGGGTAGAAGAACCTCTTGGTTCAATTAGATCTATCCATCCAACTTGAATTGGATGATCTAGATCACATCTCTTCCCAAAGAACACAATACCTCTTCATTTGGTATAAATAAGATCCCTTACATTCTCATTTGATTTATTCCAATTCAAGCAAAGCAAGCATTGCATTCCATACTTACATTGGAGAGTTCGAGAAACTTCTTCGGTTCAGAGGTCTTGTGATTTGAAGTGCTGCTATCGCAAGATAAAGTCGTTGTATCTTGGGAGACGATTGTCGTGTTCCATGAGCATCGTGTGCGGGGCAAATTCATCTTAAAGAGATATAATCCAACTCTAGCCTCGACTTCACCAAAGTGGTGTTATACTGTCATTCTGATCGCGCTCAGATTGCACCACTACAAGATCCAACAAAAACCACATTGAGTTAAAATGATACAAGAGAGGTGAAGGACAACTGAAGGTGAAGAGCCATCAAGGGCCAAGACAAAGCTGGATGTTGTACATGCATGCATGTGTAGGGATGACAGTTTTCCCCGCGGGTTCGGGGCCCCGCGAGAAAAATCGAAAAAGGGGCGGGTTCGGGGAGTTTTTTCGAGTATGGGTTAGGATTTGAGAATTTTTAAAATCCCCGAAGTTAAACCGGGGCGGGTATGAGAATGCTATCCCCATCCTCGAACCCGCCCTGATACGATACGATGGAGACGGGGATCGGGACGAGGACGGGGATGAGGATGGGGATCGAAACAGGGACGGGGATTCTCCGATTAGTTCGGTAAATGTTAGATGGGAAACGAAGATTCTCGAGGATGAAAAGCGGGGATGAGGATGGGGATGAAAATTTAATCCCCACAAGGCTGGGGATGGGGATGGGGATTCCCCGATTGAAAAAAAAACGGGGATGGGGGCGGAGATGTGGACAAGGATATAATTCGGGGGCGGGGATGAGAATGGCAAACCCGCCCCCGTCCTGCCCCATTAGCATCCCTATGCATGTGATGTCCTATAGTAGTCTCTTCTCTTCTTCCTCCAATCCAGTCTTTTACTTTTGGTTTCTTTTGTTGATCCAATATTGTAGCGGACCTCAAAACAAACAAAATTGTTTACAAAAAGGTTGAAAACAAATAGTTTCTCTTCCTTGTTATCTTTATTTGCAATAACTAGGGATGCCTCTATTCCTGCTGCTACAATTTAAGTCAGAAGATATTGAGACTTATCTTCATTTTTATTTTATAAAAAAATTAATTAGTGACATTCATTATATATGAAGTGTATATTGTGGAAAGTAAACAAAATGTGTTTAGCATCGAGTTAAACAAAATACTATAGGATTTTGATCTGTGTCATATGGATATATAGATGTTCCTAGGATTAACTGGATTTTACTTTTCCTATAATGTGAATAAGCTTTTCTTTTGATAACTTTTATTCTTTTGGTTGTACAATTTGTAGGAAACTTACAAAACAATGTTTCTTTATATCATTGAATGGTAAGTCATTTCATTTTAAGTTGTAATTTGCTCTAATTCTAATCTTTTGCTTATACAAGATTCTAAATGTTGTTTTTAATATAGGGAGAAACATATGTTATCTTTGTTGGATGTGAACCGGGTGTTTATGACACATGGATAGAAACATCTAATAAAATTAATGACTTTAAATTACTTAACACTAGTCTTTCAAGAGTAAAGAGAAGACAAAAAGATCTGCACCCACTTCCTTCACATTGAGTGGAAACGAAAGTTCATATGCAACTTCAAGTTCAATATCAAGTTCAAATTTAGGGAGAAAACATTTACAATCTTAAAAATTAACTAAGTTGAAAGATGATGCATTTGAAGAGATAAAACAACATTTGGATTCTCTTCAAATTAGTGATGATGATTAGGCATGTTGTTTCAAGTTGTTATCTTAGTTGAACTTGAAACAATATTTTGTCTGAGTTGTTGCAAGTGTTGTGTTGAAGTTGAAACAATAATTTTATCTAAGTTGTTTTATCTAAGTTATTGCAAGTGGTGTGTTGAACTTGAAATAATGATTTTATCTGAGTTGTTTTATTTGAACTTGAAACAATAATTTTATTTGAGTTGTTGCAGGTATTGTGTTGAACTTGAAACAATGATCATATATATTTAAAATTTTAAGTTTGGATTATATAAAAATTTCGGCATTACCTCCTCGTAAACAGAACATACCGCAAATTCACAACAACACAAAACCAAAATATATACTCAAAATATAAGTCTAATATCTCAACCATCAACGACAACAACAACAATGTCGCACTGGCCAACAACTAAACAAGTCAACATGCATAGACGCACAAGCTTGGATAGAAATATAATGCATGTAGAGCTACATTGGCTCGATCACTTCATACTCTAAATCACAATAATAGAAATATCATAATACAACTACTCAGGATATCTCCCCAGTATATGTATAGACTCCAATATAATAAAGTAATATCTGGGAACTTGACCAATACATGAGTCAAATCCATCTGTAATAATCGTGGTTGTTTGCTAAACCTTCATTCATCCAAGCGCATATTGTTAGAACATACAATAATAAAGACAATTATTAACTTCAATTTTTCAATAAATCACTATAATTTAATAAAATGAAACTTTTATAGTATCAGCTATAGATGTTAAATCTTCTTCATTTGTGTCGTCATCGCTGTTATGATGATTATCTATAGTTGATTTGACAATCGATACATCGTCATATTTATAAAATTTAATAAAATTAATTGGTTTGCAAACAAAATTATAATACAAATGCAGAAGTAATCGACACATACATTTGCTATAAAATTGGACAATTGCACTTGTCATGTAACACACTTCGGTGATTGCATCCATAACATAGCTTGGACTTTGAGGTTGACTTCTCCTTTGATAATTTCAATCTCTTCCCATATCCTTTTGTTCTTACTAAAGAGGGATCAAAAATACCAGAGGCCTCATCCATGATTTTTTTTCTTATGACTTCTATCGCTGAATATTCTACTAATATTCATCTCTTGAATTTTACTGTAAATACAATCGAATTGTTCATCCAAGAAGTTTGTCTCCTCATCAGTCAAAGATGCATCATCAATTAATACTGAAGCGTTATAGAATAACCTTGAATGTTTTGACATCAAAAATCTTTTTGGATCATCGATGAAATTTAGCTCCTTCATAGCATATATTGCTCCAACCTTTGCATTTCGTGTTCATCATTTGAGTATATATTTATCAAGCAATTGAAACACTTGGTTGATACGAAAAGCTAACATATGCTTGTATGGAATGCCCTCGAACTCAGATTTCCTATAGTTACACGATATGTAGTCCCTCTATTTGTTATGTGTGAGCACCCTTGGTTTGGAGGAAGAACAACTTTAAAAATTCATCACATGGTAAACCACTAACTCAACTCCTATAGATG
>JBBUKS010000095.1:12289260-12310283 GCA_038050645.1 Hedychium gardnerianum | reverse complement strand
TGCTACATAATGCTACATCTTGTAAGCACAAAAAAAAACATGATTGAATAAGGGAATAAAAATAGTTGTCGTGAGTGGAAACCAATAAGTTACCTCTTTGAGATCGAGTTAGGTTACTAGGAAAATAACTATTATGTTTCTTTTGATCTGAGATATCCTTTGAGATCTCGTGTAGTTTAAAAAAGATGAATCATGTGTGTGGCAGGTAAGTGCCTATCGCCGGAAGCACAAGGAACACGGTTAGATAATGAATTGACTAGGCTTGGAGTTGAAACTTGAATTGTTAAGCCACTCATCGCATTGAGCACGGAGAACTTTAATTTACGCCATTGTCAAACTTTGTATCATGCTCACCAATGAAACTATAGGATAGGACTAACATGACTCACTAGGGATTATGATGCATTTCATTGTCACATGAATCTAGATTGCAGGTTTTTGCTTGAGGACAAGAAAAGGTTTAAGTCTAGAGGTGTCATGTGTGTATATTATATATATACTTTTATGCATATGTTCTTGTATTCATTGATTGTGATCTACATTATTTCACCCTATTTCATCATATATCTATAGGTTTAGCTGTTACCTCATCATTATGAGTAATTAACTATGATTCTTGATTAGGCATCTTTTCGGTGTCTATTAGAGTCTCTTGAACTATCCCAAGTTCAATCTCACTCCCATTGTTTTCTTGCAAGAGAAACTTATTCTCTAGGAATACAGTATGCCTTGAAACAAACACCTTTTATTCCAAGAGATGATAGAATTGATAACCCCTAGTTTCCTTAGGGGAACCAATAAATAGATACTTATCAAACTTAGCATCTAGCTTATCTAATAGAGTTCTCTTCACATAAACATGACAACCCCATATCTTCAAATAAGATAAATAAGGTTTCTTTCTATTCCATATCTTATATGAAGTAGTAGAGACTGTCTTAGTCGGGACTCTGTTTAACAAGTAAACAACTGTCTCGAGTGTATAACCCCAAAAGGATTTAGGAAGACTTGCATGATTCATCATCGACCTAACCATTTCCAACAAGGTTCGGTTTTGCCTCTCTGACACACCATTGTGATGTGACATATAAGTCGGAGTCCATTGACACAATATGTTATTATCCTTGAGATAATCCAGAAACTCTTGGCTTAATTATTAATTACCTCGATCCGATCGAAGTATTTTAATACTTTTGCCAAGTTGTTTCTCTATTTCATGTCTAAATTTTTTAAACTTTTCAAATGCCTTAGACTTGTATCTTAACAGATATTCATACCCAAATCATGAGTAATCATCGATGAAGGTAATGAAGTAGCTATAACCTTCTCGTGCATGAGTTAACATGGGTCCACATACATCAGTATGTATAAGACCCAATACGTCATTCTCTCATTTACCTTTTCCCTTAAAAGGTAACTTAGTAGTTTTGCATTTTAAGCATGAAACACATGTATCTAATGAATCCAATTCAAATAATTCTAAAATTCCAAACTTGTGCAATTTGGACATGCGTTTCTTACTTATATGGCTAAGGCGATGATGCCATGTGCAGGAAGTTAATTGATCGTCTCGTTTAGCCATTTGCTATTTGTTTCGATAATGAATATATCATTGGATATATCTAGCGCGTAGATACCAATGCAAAACATTTTCGTTGCATAAAGAACAACATTTAAAGTTATGTAACAATAATTATTACTAAAAGTTTAATGGAAAGCTTTTCTATTTAAGCAAGAAATAAAATAATGTTCTTTATTAGCGATGAAACATAATAACAATTATCCAATTCCAAAACTAGTCCACAATGGAGTTTGAACAAATAAGTTCCTATGTCTATGGCTACAACTTTTGCTCAATTACCAACTCGCAAATTTGATTTTCCCTTGACTAGTTGTCTAATATTCTTTAACCAACTTATGTCATTACATATATGTGAGGAACACCCAGTATCTAATATCCAAGTGTTTGAAGAAATAGTATGAAATTCAATAACGAAGATACTTGAAGAAGATGGGGCATCAGATGTCTTTCTCTTCTTCATGCACTCATGATAAATCTTATAGTTTCTTCTCCAATGTCCCATCTTACCACAATGGTAACATGGTCCCTTTGGAGCTGGTTCTTCTTTCTTGGCCTTGAGAACAATTCTCAAGTTTCAAAGCCAATACAAGAAGTTTCGTCTCGTCGGTTTGTTTGTTTCTAAAATTGAACACAAATTTAAAGAAGACATGCTTATTCTATTAATCTCGAAATACAAAATTTAGCATACATGAGAAGGATGAATTAAATATGTAATGTAAACAATTGACATACATAAAAGGAAATTCCAACTTGCTTATCAAATTCAAAAGCCCTTACTTCGAATTTGGGAGAAGGTAGGTTTTTCTCCAAGTGGGTTGATATTCACTATAGATAAGAATAATCTGATGGATCGGGTTAGCTAGCTAGAGGGGGGTGAATAGTCGTGCAAATAAAATTAAATCTTTTCTCTTGGTTCTTACTTAATCAAGGACACACACTAGTTAATAAAATAAATAAAGCATAAAAAAGAAGAGGCTCACAGATTACTTGGTTACAACCTCGTTGGTTGTTAATCCAAGGCAATGAAAAGTACTAAGAATCTCCTTTGTTGAATGCATAGTAGCCTCTTATAGACTTTGAAAGTGCAGACTTAGAAAATAACAAAACAAGTGGAAAGAATAGAGTGTGTTATTCAAAACTAGAGGACACAATCTCTATTTATAGAAAAAAGGTCGAAGTGACAATTTTGTTGATGTGGCAGTCATGGGGGGCACCTCTAATGGATCAAAACTGATCCATTACTGATCTGACAGTGCTGCGGGTGCCTCCATGTGTTCGGGGTGCCTCGGTTGAATTGACTTGGCTTCCAGATCCCATCCGCTGCAATGATCCTTTTGGTTGGGGCACCTCTTTTGAACTTGTGGGTGAAGAACCTCCAAGAATTGGGGGCGCCTCCATTGTTTGGGCGCTTGAGACGCCTCCATTCGATAGGGGCGCCTCCAGCGCTTGGCGGGTGAGGTGCCTCTAGTTGCTCCTAGGCGTCTTCATTCCTTTCGATCACCTGGGTGATCTCTAGTCATCCAAAGTTGAGCTCACCCGAACCCAACTTTGACCTTCTCCTCGAGCAGGCTTCCTCCTTGGCTTCTCGTCCCTCGGACCGAATCCTTCTCATCTTGCATCCTTTGGACTACGTCCTTTTTGGTACACCGGTGTACTCTTTCGCAGCTTCTCGTCCCTCGGATGCACTGAGCCCATCGAATTACTTCCCATGCCATCCTTCTCGTCCGCTGCGTCTTTCTCTTGACTACTTGTGTTCCTAAGTTCCTATACACTTAGACACAAGGATTAAACCACACAGGACCTAACTTAACTTGGTTGATCACATCAAAATTACTTCGGGGTACTTAGAATCTCTCCCTTTTTGATGTGCACCAACCCAAGTTCAAGTTAGGGTTATCAAACCTTAAAGTTATAACATATTAACTACATAAACAAATATTGTAATTAAGTACACAAAAAAATTTACAATACAAAAAATCTACAATAAAATCTTCTTTAACTTAACAATCCTCATTAACTTTAAATTAGTTCTCCCCCTTTAATCACATAAAAAAATAAAAAAGTACTAAATAATAGAAAAAATTTATGAAAAAATTTAATTGAGGATGTATACACGAGATAGAAATTTATGTATTTTCAACACAAATATTTTTAAGAAAATAATTTTTCAACAATTAAATCACAAATTTCCAAAAAAGAAGTTGAAAATTATTTTCAAGTTTAGAAAAATACTAAAATTTTTGAAAATAAGTTTATGAAACAATTTAATTTTAAAAAGTAATTTTTTTAAAAAAAAATCATAAAATTTTATGCAACGGTCAAAAAAATTTAATTTTTTTCCTAGTAATAGAAAATTTGAAATTCTATCACATAAAAATTAATCAAGTAGAAAGATGACAAAGATAATTTTACAAACAAAATGTTAATAAATTAATAATTTTATTTTCTAGCATGCATAAAAAGCCAATCTAATAAGTTAGAATAGATTTTGGAACCCAAAATAAATTTCTACCTACTAGATTAATCAAGTATTTTATAGAAATATCATAATTTGGCCCCTATGGTTTCTAACATACCAATTAAGCCTTCTATAATTTCTAAAATTTTGAATTTGATTTAAATTTAAACTTGAGCATGCAAAAGTCTTTTACAATATTTCTATTTGTTCTTTTAAATTTGCATTTTCAATTTTGAGTTTATCAAATTATGGGAGTAGACATACATTTGCTAATTGAATTCTTAAATCTAAATTTATCTTTTTCAAATCTACATATTTTGATCTAAGCTTGCACAATGATGCATACATCATTTTAATTTCATGGTAAAGTTGTTTAGGAGGAAGCTTACATACCTCACTTACTGTGTCAGATTCATAGTTGGATGCTCCCCCTTCACTGCTGCTCTCTTTGGATGTACCTCCCCCTTCATCGATGCTCTCCTCTTGGTGACTAGCCATTAGTGCTAGTCCAACATATTCCTCGGTCTTGGATTCTTTTGAGGATGAGTCATCCCACGTAGCTTTGAGGTTCCGATGCTTGACTCTTCTAGATCCTTTCTCCTTTTCTTTATTCTTCAATTTGGGGCAATTGTCCTTGATGTGCCATTTTTCATCGCAGTTGTAGCATCTTACCTTTCTCTTTCTTTGAAGAAATTTCTTTGCCTATGACTTATTAAAATTATTAGTTTTAAAAAATTTATTTAGCTTCCTTACCATATAAGCTTCTTCTTCATTGTCAGATGAAGATTCTGAGTTTGGTTCAATCTTGTTGGCTTTCAGTGCTAGATTCTGGTCTGGTTCCTTTTTTTTCTTAGACCTATAATTCTAAATTAATGTAATTCGAAAGTAGAAAACAAATTTTCTAAACTACTTACCTCAAGGTCCTTGGAGATATAGTAGGAATCTACTATGGATGTCCATTACGGAGTTCTCGGAAATGCATTTAGAGCATACATTAGGGAATCCTGATTCATTATCGTTTCTCTGAGGTTGGTGAGTCCGGTGATCAGCTCCTTGATCTTTGCGTGTAGTTGATCCACCTTTTCTCCCTTTTCCATCTAGAGGTTCGTCAGTTGATTCCGGAGCAGGTCTCATTTTATTAGTTTGGCCTCCGAGGTTCCTTCATAGAGCTCTAGGAACTTCTCCCATAGATCTTTGGCAGAGTCGTAGATGTGAATCCTGTTGACTTCTTGAGATGGTAGAATACTTAGCAGATGAAATTCTGCTTTGCTATTTGCCATGAAGTCTTCTCTTTGCTTTTTATTTAAGCGTAGTTCTTCAATTTCTTCTCCATTCTCATTCCTGGGTACTTCAAAGCCATATTTAATGCAAACCATAACATCAAAATCCGTTTTAAAAAATACCTCCATTTTCCTTTTCCATATGGTGAACTCCCGCTCAAACTTCGGTGGATGGATGCTTGATTTGGCCATCTTCTTGTTGCTTTAGTTGGTAATTAGTCCTTCTAAAGCGGTTGGCCTCTGATACCTATTGATAGATTAGGTTGGCCGACTAGAGGGGGGGTGTGAATAGCCCTATAAATAAAATTAAATCTTTTCTCTTGCTTCTTACTTGAGCAAGGACACACACTAGTTAATAAAATAAATAAAACATAAAAAAGAAGAGGCTCACAGATTTACTTGATTAGAACCTAGTTGGTTGTTAATCCAAGGCAATGAAAAGCACTAAGAATCTCCTTCGTTGAAGGAGAAGTAGCCTCTTATAGACTTTGAAACCGTAGACTTAGAAAATAACAAAACAAGTTGAAAGAATAGAGTGTGTTATTCAAAACTAGATGACACAACCTCTATTTATAACAAAAAGGTCGAAGTGATTGTTTTGCTGATGTGGCAGTCATGGGGGCGCCTCCATTGCTTTGAGGTACCTTCAATGGATTAAAACTGATCCATTATTGATTTGGTAGTGCCGAGGACGCCTCCAAGTGTTGGGGGCGCCTCAATTAAACTAACTTAGCTTCCATATCCCATCTGCTGCAACGATCCTTTTGGTCGGGGCGCTTCCAGTGCTCCGCGGCACCTCCTTTGAACTTGTGGGTGACGCAACTCCGAGCATTGGGGGCACCTCCATTGTCTGGGCGCTTGAGGTGCCTCCATTCAAGAGGGGCACCTCCAGCGCCTAGCAGGTGAGGCACCTCTAGCTGCTCCAGGGAGCCTCAATTCCTTCTGATCACTTGGGTGATCTCTAGTCATCCGAAGTTGAGGTCACCCGAACATAAATTTGACCCTCTCCTCGAGCATTCTTCCTCCCTGACTTCTCATCCCTCGGACCATGTCCTTCTCGCCTCGTATCCCTTGAACTGTGTCCTTCTTGCTCCACCGGTGTACTCTTTCATAGCTTCTCGTCCCTCAGATGCACTGAGCCCGTCGACTCACTTCCCGTGCCATCCTTCTAATCTGCTACGTCTTTCGCTCAACTTCTTATGTTCCTAAGTTCCTGCACAATTAGACACAAGGATTAACCACATAGGACCTAACTTAACTCGGTTGATCACATCAAAACTCCCTCGGAGTACTTACACAATCATGGAGAGAGTCGAATAAGTCATTTTTATTTCTAGTGGTAGATATCGAATATACCAATTATATATCGCATATATATAACTATCACATTATGCTATCAACTATTGATATTTGCATAAACATCGTGTTGTTAACATATATGTACATCCTATGCATATCACCCAATTTCACCTTCATTCACATTAACCTTGGAAAGAGTCCAACAAATTAATGCTACAAGTTAAAGTTGACCCATTAATCATGAGATCATATCTCAATGGTCTGAACATGTCCAATTTCAAGTTGGGCTTGGAGAGAGTCCAACAACCCAAACAAGAAATTGAACTCTAATTCTTGACAATATTAATTGAAGGTGTAAGCTTTAATATATAAATAAGAGATTTCTTTATTTATTTAGTCTCATCAATTCCATGCAAAGTAGGTAAACTATCTATATGAAATTACTTGGCATAAATCATGACATCAATTATGACATTAATAATAATATAGTTATCATAAATTAATTAGAAAATCAAATATTATAAAAGATTTGGTTTCTATAAACCAAGATCCCTTAATTAGATTAGGAAACAATTTTCAAGAGGACACTTGTTTAAGGCATTTAGGGTCAAGGGGTTATCCCCTCCCTATTAAGGGGGTTTCCTTATGATAAGGAACCCTAGAGGAGTGTCATTCTAAGGAGATGTTAGAGATTCCATCCATCATCGAGCTTGGATATCCTTCCAAAGACGACGACTGACACACGACTGAGAATTCTCTTCTCTTTTTCTCCTTGATTTTGAGTTATATAATATTTTATTTCTCATATTTTGATTGTAACTCTATCTCCATGGAGTAGATCTCTAAATTCTAAGGTGAGGGAGTAGCTCAATTAATTTGTTGACATTCATTTTATATCCATTCATTTTTTTTATCGCATGATGTATTGATCCATGATATGACCTTATTATGCATACATGATTATAATATTAACCATGCATCTTCATATCCCACGAGACAAGGGGAAGGACTGAAAGATGAACCCAACTCTCCGATCCATAAGGATTGAGACTTGAGGAGTTGTTCACGAAAATAGTTCAAAATCTCACGAGGTCATCATTGTCTATCATAGAGCTTAATGGGTTTACCTTGATTTGACATCACAAAATAGGGGATAGCACCTAGAGGACCATGGGGCATCATGATAGGAATCCTCCTACAAAAATAGTCTTTTTAGTAAGACTACCTTGAAAGTAGGTGTCGCGTTTGGGTACTACTATAATATCAAAAGTCTATATCGGTTATCTAGGGATAGACCACCTTCATTCGTATCAATATTGAGGTAACAAAGTGAATAATATTTATGGTGTCAATGGTTGTTGTTACGAAACCAAAATCCTAGAATTGCACCCCCAAAATTGATTTTCTCCTAAGACTCCTCTTGCATTTCTTAATTCTTTTTCTTCTATCATGATTCTTGCACTCTCAATTGTTCTAGATTGCATACTTTGCGATTTTGACTAGTACTCAGTCTACAGTCCTTGTGAGATTGATATTTTATTACTTGACGACAACCGTGCACTTGCGGTTTTCGCCCATCAACCGATCTACAAGTTCGATCGACCAAACCTTGTCCACGCTAGCTTCCCATCCAAGTTCATCTACTGATTGTATCTTTCAGTCTTGTGAGCTGACTTTCGGTCGCCTAGAACACTACCACATCAGCATAGCATCTTATTTTCTTTGCCATGTTAGCTCGCTGAGGCCTATCCACTTACACGTCAGCTCTCCGAGACATACCCCTTGTCACATCTACTACTATGTCAACACTTTCGATCCTTATCTTTTACACATCAACACTTTGATGCTTATCCTTGACATGTCACCAAACATGTCATCTACCACATCATCTTTCTATTGGTGCAAGAAGCACCATACAATCAAACCTAAGTTTTGTTGGTGGCAAATGGTCAAAGTTAAGTCTTGTGGTATTCTAACATGTCGATCAAGCTTACAGGAAGGTCCTAGTTGAGGCTAGGCAAGGAAAGACCTAGTTGAGGCTAAGCAAGGAAGTCCTGGTCAGAGGGACTAGGTAGGAAGACTCGGTAGATTGAGGACATCGGGTGGGAAGTCCTGAGGTCGAGGACACTAAGAAGAAATTCTAGATGGATCGAGGGCCAAAGGTCCAGCTGAAAGTCCCGAGGGTCAAGATCGGTTGAATAAAAGTTGAGGCAGGTCGGGTGGACCAAGGCTTGACATCAAGTAAACTCTCCCATTGGAGCGTGAGGAAGCGCTCTCATAAAGAAAGCAGTACACGTCAGTCCAACCTAAGGTTTCACGAGAGACCTAAAGTTGAGACCGGATAGCTCGGAGAGCTGTCATTCATATTCATATCATATTTGTGCTAACACTATGATGTAGGAAGATAAGTATGAGAGCTGGTTGAAAAGAAACTCCAAACGTTCGGAGTGGTTCCAGGCAACTAGAGGTCCAAGCGCCCTAAGTAGATCCAGGTGCCCTAATTACCCAAAGTTTGGATCCGCATCCAGATGTGGTGACATGCCTTAATTGGGCGGTGCACGTCAGCATCCAAGCGCCCCAGGAAGGGATAAACATGATACAGATGAAGCTTCGACCAAGTGCTGCCACTTCAGTTAACTAGCCGCCTAAAAGGGATCCAAACGCTTGGATTGGCCAAGTCAACATCGAAGTAGGATTGGATACGGGATGGTAGAGGTGCTCTATACCGATCCAAGCACCTGAAATGTGCTATAAAAGAAGGTCATGACCAGAGGCTTCTGATTATCTATCTACTTCTTCAAGTGCTTTGTTACACTTCCAAAACTCTAAAATGCTGCTACATTCAAGCTTCAATGATGCAACAATGACGCGACACTGCTACGAGCTTAAACAAGCCTAGCCTGTGGTAACACTTAGCTTGTTGTCTTTCTTTAACTCAGTTCTTTTTATGCTAAATATTTTAAGGGTCGCTAAGTTTGTTACTTAACACTATACTTGTAAAAGAAGCAAGCCTTCTTATCTTTTAGGAAGATGGTTGATAGTGATCGCCCACCAAAGCGGTCAAACTGACTGTGGGTCTTGGAGTAGTAGTCATTTGTTGCGAACCAAGTAAAACCAATTTGTCTATTTGTCATTAGTTTGTTGCTGCTTTACTTTGAGTTTGAACAATTTTGAATGTGTACAAAGAGAGCTATTCATCCCCTCTAGCACTTTCTTGATCCAATAATTGGTATCACAGCAGGGTGCTCAAAATTAGTGCAACCACCAATCGAGCTTGTTTTCATTGTTTGTTTACAATTTTTTGTTCTTAGATAGACTTGGTGCAATCACTTCTTTTGACAATTTTTTTTGGTTTTTTGAAACTGCTCGAAATTGGTGCAACACCACTCGAGTGATTGTTTCCTTCAGGTACTCTATACTTCCCACACTACTAATCCAAGACCAAGTCTTGGAACATCATTTTTTTTTTGCGTGTGTGCAAGTTTTTAAATGACACACCAAGAAGGCTACAGTACAGTCCGTCCCCTGCTCTTAACCGAAGATGATTTCGGCTACTCGAAGAGTCGTATGGAATATCACCTAAAGATGCAAGTGAGTATGTGGATCTCGGTCCAAATCAGCTTCACCCTATCTACCAAACCAGACAGAAGTCCAATTGGGTGCAAGGATTCAGATCCAAATGTACAGAAGCAAATAGAAGTCGATGCCAAAGCATCGCAAACTTTACAATGTGGTTTTACCAAAGAGGAGTTTAGTCGGGTCGACCCCTTCATCAACATGCAAGATCTGTGGAACAAGCTAATCATGCTCCACGAAGGGACTTCCGACATCAAGGTAAGAAAAAGGGATTTATTATTAAATAGTTTATATAATATAACAATGTAGGAAGGAGAAATCACCCATCAACTCTATGACCCCTTACAAAACATTCTCAAAGGGGAATCCATACATCATTGTAAGAACGTATTAAGAAATGCGAATATCATGTTCTACACCCCTATGCACAATGGAAATTTAATATTTTATTTTATGATTTAAAAAGTAAATCAAGGGAGTGTTTGTATGGACTTTCAAAACAAACATAAGCATGATCTTTAATCTAAGCATGCATTACGTTCTAAACATTCAAGCCAGATCATGAAAGCATGATAATGATAAACTATCATGAAATTGAAACATCTAATGCCAATTTAATCATTTAATTTAGACATACACAACTATCTAATTTAAATATACTAGGTCATTTAAGCTTAACTTAAATAAAATAATTAACACATGCATCATTATACATATGAATCAAAAACATATATGAATAGCCATACCTCCCAAACAACCTTTGTTTAGGGATGACTCTAACAATTCTGGGTTCAGTGAATAGCTCTTCAATGTTTGTCTCAAGCTCGTGCTTCCTCCTTCTAATCCGATACACGATTGGAGTCCCCTTTCCAACACTTTATCGCACTAGAGATCAAGTTCCATTTTTCATTGAGATGATCGAAGAATACTACTCGAAGATGAGGGAAAAGTTGTCGGATTTCCCTTCACAAGGGATTGTCCAAAGAGCCCTAAAAAGGGGTTGCACCTTCAAAATTTGCAAGGTAATGGGTGGCAACAATTGCTTCTCGAATAGAAGAAGTGATGACAAGGAGATGAACATTTTTTGATGAAAGAAAGGGAAGAAGATCTATATCTTCCTTTGAGAGGTGGCGGCAACTTGGGAGAGGGGGGTGCTGAAATTCTCCAAGAATAGTCCAAGGAAGATGAAGAATCTTTTTCTCTCATAATTCCAAAAATAAAAATTCAAGATATAGCTCCTCAACTCTCGAAGGATGGCTAAAGTGGTAAACGTGGTTGCCGAACCTCTCTCTAAAGAGAAGTGGAGTAAGGGGGGGGGGCAATGATACATTGAGACAAGCCTTTTTTTTTAACCCATTTAGATGTAGAGCCTTTCTAGAACCCAATGACGTGAGTTCATCATAATCATATCAACGATCCAAAATTATCGGCACAAATCCAATTTGTGGACTCTGTGTGGAACTCTTCCACTCTCCTTGTTCCCATTGACTAGAAAATACTCATAAACTCTTTTATGAATCATAACATTTGATCATATCAAACTTTAGTTGTCAATTCACTGTTTGATCACATCAAACTTTATTTGCCAAATTCAACTACTTGAGTTTTGACTTTCTCAATGGGAAATAGGGAAACCAATACTTTTGTGATTCTCAGTGGTTTAGGGATACAGATAGCTATGGGTCCACAACTCATTGTTATTAGGACTATACTCGTCCTTTATTCAGGCATACCCTTAATAGCCCCATCCTGTGATCAACTCCTTGATTATAGGACGTCAGAACTAATTCTGATTAACACCCAATGAATCATGGTAAGAGCATCTAGCAGCATCGCCCCATAATTCCCTATGTATCACTGATAATGCCTGCAAGAACCAGTCGATTATGATTAACATACAGTCCAGTCCCTTCATCTCATATATCCCGATAAAATCTACAACCATTGGTACATCGAGGGTTATATATTTATTCGACAACCATGTGATGTATCTTATAGTAATATCGCATGTGCAACTAGGAAACTCCTTTCCTAAAACACATCTTACAGCTCTGATCAGAGACTTCATACACTATAGGACAATAAATTATATATGATATCCACACATGTGGCTTTGTGATGAATCCTTGACTATAATGCACTGACTCCTATTTGTTTCGTTACTGCACCCAATCTCACCACCTGATGACCCTAATGGAGTTAGCAAATGAGTCAAAGTATAGCCCTAGCATATAGAGTCTCAGTGTGGTCCCGAGTCATAAGGACTTCTAGTGTACAATAACAACTAAGGTCTTATCCACTTGATAAATGATAACCACTTGGAAAGTCCGTGTGAGGGTTGTTCGATGAACTCATCGTATGAGCATCCATCTGTATACTTGAATATCTCTATGTCCTTACCAATGAAACGTGGTACACTACATCATAGATTCTAGTCTCTAACTCGAGTGACCTATTATCTTTCTTTATTAAGCGACCCAATTGACTAGGAACAAATTTAGAATATATAGTGAATATTGTTGTATTTCATAATGGTCATCATATATACCACCACATCTCACTATAGTATATTCAAGAACTTTATCTATGCACCTAGCATTAGTATAAAGATAAAGTAAATGTCAGTAAATGCTAAACTGAATTTAATTATATTAAAATAAAGGTTGTTTATTTATGAGAGTCAATAAAGCCCTAGCCAATAGTTGGCTTGTAGGGCACCTACTCTAACAAACTCCCACTTGTCCTAATCCCAACTACTTACTAATTTTAAACCCATCAGTTCATGATATTTTTCAAAAGAAGGTCCTGGCAAGGGTTTTGTAAGTGGATCAACAAAGTTATCTGCAGAGGGAACTTTCTTAACTATGATATCTCCCCTTCCCACAAAATCTCAGATGATGTGGAACTTTCTCAGTATATCTTTGGATAGATGATGAGACATTGGTTTCTTTGCTTGTGTAATAGCACCAGTGTTGTCACAATGAATCGGGACTAGATCCGCTCCATTTGTTATAATGCCCAACTCTTGGATGAAATTCCTCATCCAAACTACCTTCTTTACTGCTTTTGAAGCTGTAATGTATTCTGCCTCGGTGGTGAAATCCACAATTGTGTCTTATTTGGAACTCTTCCAAAAGACAACACCGTCATTCAATGTGAATACATATCCAGAGGTTGATTTTGAGTCATCCACATCTGATTAGAAGCTAAAGTCAGTATAGCCTTCTAATTTTAATTCTCTAACCCCGTTTGTCATGAATAAATTCTTTGTCCTTCATAAGTACTTAAGAATATCTTTTACAACTTTCTAGTACAATGGATCGGGGTTCGACTGATATTAGCTTGTGACACTTAGAGCGTATGCTATATCAGGTCTTGTAGATATCATATTATACATGATACTACCAATGTAGACACATAGGAATGCATGTCATCATCTCTAACTCATTGTCCGTCTTGGGGCACATAGATTTGGATAAAGTTATACCATGACACATTGGTAAATATCCTTTCTTAGATTCTTCCATTGAGAATATTCTGAGTATGGTATCTATATATGTGGATGGGTCAGCCCAGCATCCTCTTTGATCTATCTCTACATATCTGTATTCCAAATATGTAAGATGCTTCACCCAAATCCTTCATGGAGAATCTACTAGCTAACCATACTTTTGTTGATTGAAGCATTCCTACATCATTCCCAATGAGTAGAATGTCATCAACATATAGTATTAGAAATAACACTACACTCCCACTAACCTTCTTGTACACACATGGTTCCTCAAGATTTTTAATAAAATTAAACTCTTTGATTGTATCATCAAATCTGAGGTTCCAACTTCTCGATGCTTGTTTGAGACCATAAATCAATCTTTGAAGTTTACATACCTTATGCTCACTTCCCATAGATGTGAAGCCTTCAGGTTGAGACCTATAAATCTCTTCCTTAATATCACCATTAAGGAATGTCGTCTTCACAACCATCTGCCATATCTCATAGTCATACCATGTAGCTATGGCAGGCAGTATTCAAATGGACTTAAGCTTTGATTATATCCTTTTGCCACCAGTCTAGCTTTGAAGGTCAATACCTTCCCATCAACAACAAGTTTCCTCTTGTAGATCCATTTGCATTTTATAGAAACAATTCCTTTAGGTGGATCCACTATTGACCAAACATGGTTTGAGTGCATGGAGTCCATTTTGGATTGCATGGCCTCTAGCCATTTCGTCGAGTTGATATCAGATATTGCCTCCTTAAAGGACCTTGGATCACACCCATGATTAGGATCATTCTGATTTCCTTCAAGAAGTAGACCATACCACATAGGTGGTCTTGAGACCCTATCAGATCTCCTTAATGTGTGTACATGTTCTACTGGATGTTGGGGTGTGAGTTCTATTATTTCATTTCTGGAATCGTCTTGAACCTCTTTGAGTTCTATTATCTTTCCTTTTCTATCTAATAGAAACTCCTTCTCCAAGAAGGTGGCATTTCTTGAAACAAATACTTCTATTTTCTTGGGATTATACAAATAATATCCAATAGAGTTCTTTAGATTATTGAGTAGCCCGATGCGGATGCATGCTAAAACATATTTCACAAACATGCACCGAAAGAAAACATAAAGACATAATAAATTAAATTATTACATCACACGCACCACACATATACTGGATATATTCATGTAGACATAATCACAATATAAAATTTTACTATAAATAACTTTTATTCTAGTTATACCTGTGAGTTTGTTATGAATCTTGTAGAGAGTGTTTTCTAGCATTACAAGGCTAGCCTCTTCTATAATCAATCGAGCGACGCTATAAAGCATCACCTCTATTCATATCCACGTTGAGAACTCCGTTAGGCGACTTCACTAAGTCCAAGTCGTGTCTCTGCTTTGGTATTAGCCGAAGTGGAGAGATAAAATGATCCAAGAGAGGGATCTTGCTCGATTTGTGTTCGACGACCAAAGCAACCAAGACGACACAAACTGAGATGAATAGAGCCAAAGAACCCGCTATTTGGAACTGTCACTTGCCTCTGCCGGTGGTGTGATTGGAGGAAAGAATGTGGTAGCCGGTAGGAGGCCCAACTTGTTGGGGTTGCAAGCTTGTAAACAAAGTCCCACATTGAAAACACATGGAAAAGATCATGGGCTTATAAGGAAAAGACATCTCCATTGGTATGCGGCCTTTTGGGTAGAGCCCAAGAGCAAAACCATGAGGGCCTAGGCCCAAAATGGATAATATCATACGATTGTGGAGATATCTAAATTCTTTCGGTCATAATAATTGGTATCAAAGCCCGGACTGCCAGAAGGTCTAACCACCGACTGTGCACAAGAGCAATAGTTTAATCGAGTCATGTGAATAGAGTATTGACCTCAAACAAAGAAAGTAGGAGCTCCTGTTTCTGGATCCAGAGGACCAAACACCAGGCAGAGAAGTCCTAATTACGGCTAGGCAAGGAAGTTTTAGTAGGTCGGGTGGATCGAGGGGCATGAAGAACTGGTGGGTTGAGGATCGGACGAGTGGGGCCCTATGGTCCTTCGTTTGAGGGGGGGATTGTTGGGGTTGCAAACAAAGTCCCACATTGAAAACACATGGAAAAGATCATGGGCTTATAAGGGGAAGACATCTCCATTGGTATAAGGCCTTTTGGATAGAGCCCAAGAGCAAAACCATGAGGGCCTAAGCCCAAAATGGACAATATCATAACATTGTGGAGATATCTAAATTCCTTCGGTCCTAACACAACCGACGGTGGACAGCAACAGCCTTTGGACTACTATTCGTCTAGGGCAATGGTTGTCAGACCGGAGCTCCTGCTTCGACGAAGCTACTAGCCGGCTAGGTGGTGGCTTGCTGGAATCGAGGTTGGCTGCTCCAATGGGCGGTGGCATAAGGAGGTGTCCTCCTTTGGTCGGCGGCGCAAGAAGAGGAGGAGAAGATTTTAGAAAAACCTAACAATTAGGTTTTAATCAAAATTCATTATTAATTCTCTCCCTATAGGAGAGTATTTATAACCTCCTCTTAATGACTTGGGGAGCAAGTCATCTCTGTTTGTCACACAACAAGTATACGATAGAGTAGTCAAGTAATAAAAATATCAATCCACAGGGACTGTTGATTAAGCACTAGTCAAGTTTCCAAATCATGTTATCTAGACAATCGAAGGTTGCTTAAAGTCACGAATGAGAGCTTGAGAGAGAGAGAGAGAGAGAGAAGGCCCAGAGCATAGGTGGTCAAGGGAAGACAAGTGGTCAAAGGGAGAAGTTGGAATTGGGGGAATGATTTTACGGTTTTAATTTCACTATGATGCTAGTTAATGTCCCTAGCACATGTTCACCTCCTTACCCTCCATGTTTATGATCTTGTAGGGATCCTAACCAAATTACTGATATGACCCCACGATGATCACACCGGAGTGTTTTCATCATTTTCATTTAATGAAATTAAGTAGAAGAGGTAACATAAAAAGTCTGGTTAAGGTAACCCTCTGTCACTTAGGGCTCCCTAAGCATACAATCTAGATTACTCAAGTCACTTCCTAACATTGAATAGGTGAAAACCCATTAAATACTAGTTAGCTAATCCCTTGTGGAGGATTGGTCCTCAATTCAAGGTAATGACTCTAGAAAGTCCAGTTAAGGTAACCCTTTGTCACTAATGGCTCCTCAGGCATACAATCTAGTATCTCCTCTACATGGTGACAAACCCTTCACATCTACATGCCTTCACCACACACACATTACATCAAACACATACTAGGCACAACTTATATAGAATAAGTCATAAGCACTTCATAGAATAAGAAAATTAGCATATCTATAGTTTATACATCAACATCATATCATAATTACTTCCTACATCCTAGAATTCGAAGGTTACTCCATGAAGAAAGAAGAACAAACCAAAGACACAAATAATAACATTCTTACAACCCAAATTTGAGATGAGAGGAGAAGAAATGCTTATTAAGGAGATTGTCGATGCCTTCGGGATATTTCCTTGCTCCGGAGGTGGACGGATCATCGAGGTGGCTCTTGGAAGGTGGTCCAAGGGTTTTCCATAAGGGGAGAACCCTTTCCCAAGGAGAGGGGCTAAGCCTCAAACCCAAGACAAGTTCAAAGAAGGGTTTCTTAACCTTTTTTATAGGTCCCACGGCCATGTCACCTCGCCACATGATTGTGCTCAAAGGCATGGTCGTGCCATGGGAAAAGCTAGGAAAAAGGCACAGTCGTGCCTCTTAGGCAAGGCCTGGCCATGGGAACAAGTTCATTGCAGACACGGTGGTGCCTTTTGGCACGGCCTGGCCATGGAAGTTGCTGGTTTCTTTAAGGGACACGACTAGAAAAGAGGCACGACTATGTCAAAAGATAGCCATGTCATGGAAGATTCTGTCCCTAGCTCCAAGAAATGCATGGCCATGTCAAATGATATGGCCATGCCATGGAAGATTCTACCCTTGGAACCATGATGGGCACGGCCGTGTCAAAAGACACGTCCATGCCTTGGATGTTTCTTCCGCTGTCTCCAAGATGGGCACGGCCGTGTCAAAAGACATGACCATACCTTGGATGCTTCTGCCCCTATGTCCAAGATGGGCACGACTGTGTCAAAGTGAAGCAGGGCCCCATGACCCTGGGAAAGTGAAGCATGTCTCTAAGAAACTGAAGCATGACCTTTGTAAAGTGAAGCATAGCCTTGGTGAAGTGAAGCATGACCCTAGTGAAATCTCCCCAAGCTTGCTCCAATTTCAAATATGTTCCATTTTTGCTCCAAAATCTATCCTATCAATCAAAATATGAAAAGAGTAGATCTCCGAACCAAAAGAGTAAAAGCATGATAATATAATGAAATATGATGCGATAATGTAGATCATACTTAGTGAAATATATGTAGATCATACTCAGTGACATTATATATAATGACTAAAAATATATATAATCTACCCACATCACACCCCAGACTTAAACTTTTACTTGTCCTCAAGCAAAACCTGCAATCTAGATTTACGTGTGTAAATACCGCTTCATAATCCCTAGTGAATCATTTTAATCCTATCGTGTAGTTTTAATAATGAGCAAGATAACAAAATTATTTGAGTGTGGCCTAAGTAGAAGTTCTCCATGCTCAGTACGATGAGTGGATTAACCTTTTCAAGTATCAATCTCCAAGCCTAGTCAAGTCGTCATCTAATAGTGTTCCTCATACTTTTGGCAATAGGCACTTACCTGCCACTCGCAAAGTTCATCCCTCTCAAACTACACAAGGTCTCAAAGGAATACTCGATATCAAGAGAAACATAATAGTTATATCCCCAATAACCTAACTTGGTCTCAAAGGGGTAACTTGTTAGTTTTTTCACTCACGACAATTATTTTTCTATCCCTTATTCTCCTTATTTTTTTTCTATTGTGTGCATATTTTCTTATTCAACTCGATCTTTCTTTCTCTCTTTTTTTTTGGGATATAAAATTTTTCCAATGAGTTGACATGAACTGAGCTTATCTAGTAACCAAAATATAATAGAGAAGTCACAAAGGAAAACAAGTATACTAGTTTGGTTCTATGAATCATAACTATTTTCGGAAGTATCTACCATCAAAATCAAACCTACCTTAAACTAGACCAACATACAAATTCTTTCAATAAACATATTGCTTACTTCATGCTATCTACGGATAGGAGAAGATAGATCACTAAACATACTATTCTTTATCACAACAACATAAATATCTAGAATAAGCGTGCGAGTATCTTGCTATGAGGAACAAACACAAATGATACGATGATGATGCAACTAGGAGAATTTTTATTATGCAAAACTAACAAAATCTAAACTAGCAACAAACACCCCACTAGACTTAAATTTTTCATTGTCCCAATGAAAAAAAAATATATTACGGAGGAAGTGGAAAGAAGTTAGAGAGGTTACCAAGTGACGTGTGTCATTCCACCGCCAAAGTCACCCCTTCATTTGGTAATCACACACCTCATCTTTGAATCCTACATAAAGAAGAATAAAGTAGTAAATACTAAGAAATAAAAGAAAAAATAAAAATGAAAGCAAGTGAGAACTTGAGTTGTCTTCCAAGAAGCGCTTATTTTTGGTCATTAGCTCAACCCCTTATTTGGTTCATCTAAATCTTGCCCTTGGAGGGGTAAGATATTTTAAAATCCTCTTACCAAGGGTTCTCAGTCTCTCAATAAATATGCTTTCCTTCAAAGGTTCGTCATGATGTAGTCCATGTGATTATCGTGCAACATACTTCCTTCCAACAATATGCTCAAAAAAGAATTGGTTAGTAGCATATGATTTATCAAATAAAATCATACAAATCACCAAAGAGAGAAAATCATCAAACATGGTTGCATAAGTAGATAAGAAAAACATTGGTTCAGGTGGTGGTGCCACTAAAAGAGGTGATTTTTGGGACTTTGCCTCTATTGCACAAATCCCTACACTTCTAATGACAACTAATTCATTACCTGGAGTTTCCATAATTTCAAGTGGTTGTGTGATCGAAGGAAGTGATTCTTGAGTCATTACTTCCACAGTACAATCTCCTACACTTCCATACACAACATCATCATAAGAAGGATAAGACAAAGTTTTTGAATCTTTGAAATTTGGAGGTATATGAAGTAGAGTAGTGCACTCCTTTGTCAAAGTCTCAATTTTATGTTCCTCAAGCTAATCTTCATTAACTTCACTCATCTTAGATTCCTCCTAAGCTGAGAGTCTAATTGACATTCTAACGCATAATGAGTCTATGTTAATGTACTTAGCATTCATTTGTTTGATATCCTCTTGCATTTGAGCTTGTGAAGCTTGGAAATTTTCTAACATTTTCAATATTTTGTCCATCCGGGACGAAGATTGAACTTCCATAGCTTGTTCATAGTTTTCATTTCCTTGATTGTGGCTAAAAAATATTTGGGGGTTCCTCACACTAGGGCCATGAGTGTGTGAATATGAAGAGGTCATTTCATCGAACTTACTATTAAGATCATCCAATTGTGTTTCCAAATGGCGTACCCTAATGCAGTTGTCAATTGTATGACCTATTTCTTCACAAACCTCACAATAATATTGTCCTGATCACTGAGTGTAGTTGGGGAAGACACCCCGTTTTTCTTCATGTATTCTATGTGAACGGTCAAATAGTCTTGGGCAATTATTATTCACATGACCTGTTGCACCACAAATTTCACAAAAGATATTAATAGAATTCAATGCATTAATTTGGTTAAACCTTTAAAATAAAGCATCCAACTTTGCATTCAAGGAGAACATGTTCATCTGAAAGATTATAGTCAGAACAGGATAGACACGTAGTAAAAAAAATTCAAGAGATAGAAAAGAAAAGTGCAGAAAAAAGAAAATGTCTAGATTAACTAAATTGCTAATCAACTAATATTAATCAAAAATAGTCCCCAGCAATGGCGCTAAAAACTTGTTACGTAGCTGCAAGTGTATGACAACGTCGTCAGTAATATAAAAGATTATCATATCCATAGGGATTGTTGATTAAGAACAAGTCAACATTACAAAGTAAGTTATTTAGACAATCAAAGGTTGGTTGAGGTCACGAACAAGAGCTTGAGAAGGAGAGAGAGGGGGAGGGAGAGCAAGAGAGTTAGTTGTGTGTGAAAGAGAGAGTTGGTTGAGAGGGAAGAGTTTAGGGAGAATGTGTAAGGAATTCTAGTGCGCTAAACACGCAAATGCACAGCGGAAAACCCTAGATCCCTTGCCACCGGATCCGTGCAAAGATAAAAGGATTTACATATTCTAGGTTTTCTTCTAGATCTACAC
>JBBUKS010000095.1:12266681-12284597 GCA_038050645.1 Hedychium gardnerianum | reverse complement strand
AAGTTACAACATTACAACACAACAAAATTCACAACATCAAGTTCACATCAAGTTACAAAATTACAACATCAAGTAATGCCAAGAGTTCTCTCGGAACAATAGTGTAACAACATTTATCTTCTTAATTTTTTAAGCATATAAGAATCGAATCTCAACTTCAGTGAATTAATAGATGATTTTTTTTTAATAAATGGTTGATCTAAAAATGCAGAGTTGATGGATCGCTCGCTACGAGTGTTTCTCGATTTATCTTAGTGATCGGTGAAAATTTTTCATGAGAACAAACCGATCATCCTAAAATTAATCGTCATAAATTAAATACATGATGGTAACTAAAAAAATACTAAGAGTTGAGCGTCCAACTTACTAAGCTCTTATACTATGTAGTTTGCCTCCTTTAGTTGAGCTGCCACCTCAATGTTTCTCATTTTATGGTCCCTCGCATGTCTCATAACATCGTTTTCTAAACTCTAGCAGGTTTTGAGCCATTAAGTCAATCACCAACCTAAACACATCAAGTCTTTGTGTGTATTTTACTAAATCATTGCACGATTTCCTACGCATATTAAAAACACAAGTAAATCTAACTTAAACCTTTGCTCAAACACTTCAAAACTCATGGTTGAGCCCAACAACTTAGAGCATAATTACATTAATAATCTCATTCTTTTTTATATTTGATAATACATTTAAGTTAAATGAAAACAACTATGAGACTTAAAAATAGACAACTCTTGTACCTAAGATCCCCATAAAGCTAAAAAATTCCAAAGCAAAGATGAGATTTTTAACTTAAACTTTTTTCCTTCTCCCTCTTTGTCATAAATTAAAAAGATGCACTAAGTACAACAAATACATATGAAAATTGATAATTAAATTGTACTCCTAATTTGCCATATAGATCTAAATGGATTACAAAAGTTAATATTACGAAAATTATGCTTCCGCATTTGAAATTTTGGATGAACTTTAGTCAACTCTCTACTTGGTGTTAATCAACTGAACCAGAGAAAATTGATTGATTATTAGTCTCAGTCCACTAAGCAATAAATTGCACAACTATGCAAATTTCTAAAATATATTTAAGAATATATAAACCTTTAAAAATTATAAACATTTTTAGAGAGATTTGTTTCAAGTATAGTCACCATAAAAAAAATATTTTCATTGAAAATTATTGTATTTTTTAAATTTGATACAAACTTGAAAACTAGCTAACTGCATCAATAAGTTTCAACTTTCAAGTTCTAGTTTTGAAAAATTAACTTAGAAAATAGTAAGACTATTTTGTCAAATAGTTCTTTATATTTTCAATATAAATTTTTTCATCTTCTCTATAATTGGCTAATAATTACTATGTAGATAGATATAGTTCATTATAATGCATCAAACTAACATTATGAATCAATAGTATTTTTCTAACATCTCACTTAATATCTAAGTTTCTAAATACAAATATCAACTTTAAACCTATGTTTTATGTGAGATGTAAATAAGACATTCTAACTTTGTTATGTAATCATGCAATTATAATCAAGCAAAGTAATAAATCTAACATACTAAATGATATTGAATGAAATCGAACATGATTGACTTCTTTAAAGTACTCTAAAGAGCAGTCAATGATTTGAGCACTCAAATGATTTAATCTCAATCAAATTTACTAAATACTCTTTAGAAAGTCATTTCCTATGTATCATCTATCTAAGATAATATTGCCTCCAATTAGATAATGATTTGTCTTTTCATTTTTAGTTTGTCTATATTATAGTCCATTCTTAGTAAAGTTCACCTTTTGACTTCCAATAGTCCATTCGCCCAAAAGTACCATTTTTTTGTAGTGTCTGTAGTGAAGTTCTCTAGAATCATTCTCAAGGTATCCAGTTGATCTTTCAAATCCTTATTCTCAAGTAACCCTTTAATGCTTCCTTTTTTAAAACCCTTGGCTTCTCTTTTTTTCTTCTCTTTCTTCAACCTAATAATTGACCCCTTATATGTCCTTTAATTATTAAAGCATCTAACCATCCTCTTGTTCTTCATCCTCAGGATCTTTATCACATTGCTCCTGCTAAAATTTAAATTATGAAATATTTTACCTACTTTTTTTTTACCATATAGGCTTCTTTATTGCTATCTGTTGATGATGAAAATTTCAATGAACATTCAAAGGGAGTAGTGCTTCTCATTTTGTTCTCCTCCTTGTTTACCACAAGAGTCACTCCCCTTGTTCTTGCTTTCTCTTCCTCCTCTATTCTTGCACATCTTGATTCATACAATTTCATAATGGAAAATAAATCTTCTAAAGTACTCGCACAGCAAGATTTCTTTCGTGTTAATTAGCCCATTGAGGTATTCACGAAAAGTCATCCAAAGCACTTCAAAGTATGTCCCAATTTGACATGGTTTCGTCAATATTAGTTAATCCATTGATATGCCACTTTTACCTCGAGTGTAACTTGGTCGCGCTTTCTCCTTCTTGTATTTTGAAGTTATTGATTTGGGATTGCAAGAGGTCATGTTTAGCAAGCTTGACCTATGTAGTTCCTTTGTGATTCCACAAGTTTCTCTCAAACGTCCTCAGTGCAAGAGCATATTATCTCATGATTAGGAAGAATACTAAGTAGATCGATGATGCTCGACTTTTCCTTTCGTAGTGTACTCATCTCTTTCCTTCATTGTCCCCCAATTCACATCCATGATCTTGCCATCAATGTCCTTGCGAGCTTCAAAATTGTTTTCCATGATTAGTGTGATATCGATATTGATTTTAAAAATATACCTCCATCCAATATTTCCATATGAAGAATTCTCCTTCCAACTTTGATGGATAAATATTTGATTTGACCATTGCTTTATTGGTGGTTAATCCTTCGATAGCGACATTGTTCTAATACCACTTGTAAAGACCATGAGTGATAGTGGCTAGATTGTTAAAGAGAGAGAGTCCACTTGACTTGTAAATACAACACTCCACTCTTGTTAAGACTTTAGCAAGATCGTTAAACACAATTAGTAAAACTGAAAGTAAAGAGTTGCTACGTGATTCGGATCTCTCACTCCTTTCCATGATCTATCACTCTTCAGCGAATCACTTAAAATATCCATTAGCTTTCTTCTTCTTGGTTCTTTCGAAGGGGAGAAAAATCTTACACAAATCTTCTTACCAGATTAAAAACAAATGAAAACAAAAGATTAAGACTAATAATAAATGTCAGATAAATGTCAAACTTTATATGCTCTCCTTGGTCCTTTTATAGCTTTAAAAAACTCTAGCTTCACTTTTTTTTTTCTTTTTGATAATTCAAGTATCCAAGCTTCGCTCGACTAATCTAGAAGTAGACAATCTTTCTCTTTGATTCACTTATCGAATAAATTTAGAGCACAACTTGTGCATACTTTGAGACCGACCTCCAAAATATTTATTTCTATTAAGATTCGAACTTTGGTCTCTTATTCATTCCCCTAACCCTAAGCGCTTTAGCACTGCATCACATTCATAGAGACTTCTAGCTTCACTTTTCTATTATGCCATCGATTAGTCAACTATTTCTACTATTGCCATAGTCTTTAATCTACCAACATCTACCTCAATTAACTCAACTTAACTTTTTTGTTCACTGTAGCTCTTATATCATTCGACTATTGTAGCCAAACTATGTCATATCAATGGCCAATGGTCATCTTTCAGCATTCCTACTAAGCCATTGATGTGTGTACTTCGCACGTGTTTTTAGCATCATTATACATACATTTTGTTATATTTCATAAGCATATTTTGTATGCGTACAACTTCTATTTTATTATTTTTACTCTTTTAGTCCGAAGATATACTCTTTGTATGTTTTCTTTATTAGGATGCAAAATGGAGCAAAAGAGCCTTGGAATACGAAAGAAAAGCAAGGAATACACTCTGGCTATGTCCTAAGACATGAGCGTGTTCCCCCAGCCAAAGTTAACTAAGGAAAGAAGCAAAAAGTGGATCTTCAAGATTTCACACGCTCATACCTCAAAAGGCACAACCATGCTAAATACCGCAGAGGAGAAGCAACTCAAAAGACACGACCATACTAATTACCTGAGCACCAGCAGCAGCCATCATGCCTCAAAAGGCACAAATGTGCATTTTACCACAAAGAAATTGCCCCAACGACAACAATGTTACACGATCGTGCTTTTGACTACCGAGAAACAGCTCCAACAAAGACACGGTCGTGTCAAAATCACACGGTTGTGTTCTTTCCCAGAAGTGCAAAAGACACGATCGTGTCAAAACCACGCGGTAGTGTCGCGGTCGGCTGGAAAACGCTGGAGAATTGGATTGAGCCATTTTTTTAACGATTTTAGAGGGCTATAAAAAGCCCAAGAGTCCTCCTAATTGGGGGAGGAGGGTTCTTCCCTTTCTAAGGAACCCTAGAGCAGCTATTTCACAGCCGTCGCGATGATCCGTCTACGATCAGAGCTCGAGAATATCTCCAAGACGTCGAAATCTCGTGGATAAGCATCTTCTTCTCTTTATCTCCAGTTTCGAGTTATAAGATGTTTAATTCAATGTTTCTTGGTTATATTTCCCTCTCTATAAAGTAGATTTCTGGATTCTAGTATTAGGAAGTAGCTACGATGTAATTGTTGACATTAATCTTAAGTATGTGTTTCTTTCTCTATTGAATGACATATTTATTTCTTGTTCCTATTTTGTTATGATATTTGTGAATGCTTAAAGACATGGAAAATCAGTCACTTGTGGAGGGGATAATCTATAAATTGAATTCCCATGAAGGGAAACTAACATAGGGCTTAATGGATTTGCCCCAATTCGATGTCATAGAGTATAGGGGTTAGTTTGGATGAATTGTGGAACCCTAGTGATAGGGGTAATCCCGCAAAATGAACTTCTAGCACTATCATCTTACTATGATGCATCAAGTTTGGGTTGATATTCCGGTACAGATCTCCTAATTTTGTATAGCTAATTTGGATAGGATCCCCTACATGTGAATGAACATAGATGTAGGAAGGTAACAATACTTGGGACGTCAATAACTATCGTAGCGAAATCGAAATCCTAGAATCATTCTCCCAATCCAATCCCTCATCCAACTTCCAAACTTCTCTCTCTCCTTCTCTCTCTCTCTCTCTATCAGCTCAACTTTCTCTCTCTCGTTCATGACCTCAACCAACCTTTGATTGACTAGATAACTAGCCTTGCGAAACCAATCAGTGCTTAATTCATAGTCCCTGTGGTATCAATATTTTATTACTTGACGACAACCATGCACTTGCGGAAACATATAACAAGTTTTGGCGCCGCTGCCGGGGATTGTTTTAATTAACATTGATTGGCTAGTGAATTGCTTAATCTAGATTTTTCTTTCTTTCTTGTTTTCAAATTCTTCATTCATTATTTCCAATTTTTCATTATTGTATTTTTAGTTTTCTAATAACTCTATTTTGAAGGAGATTAAGATTGTCTCTCTTGTATGCGAAGATCTAACCCATTAGGAAATCTTCTTCATATTGATCTTGAGATTGATAGGACATATCGATATAGATAAAACGTGCAAAAGAAACTGGAAGCAGAGCTTACTCAAATAGTTATGATAAACAAATCGTTGAAAGACTACGCTACATCCATTGCCAAAGGCCTAAGATCTAGTATCACCAGACATTCTATTAAGGCTAACAACTTTGAATTTAAATCTGCTACTATTTCAATGGTGCAACAAAATCAATTTGGTGGGGAACCAACAGAAGACCCTAATCAGCACTTGAAAATATTTTTGGAGATATGTGGAACAATGAAGATTAATGGAGTGTCGTTAGTGTTATATTTGAGAGATGTCCTAAGATAATCTCCTTAAACGTTGTCTTATTTATTTGATAAATAAAATTTATGATTTGGATTTATGTTATATACGTATATGATTTGATCTTAAACTCAATTAATAAAGTGTATAATATAAAGCATAGCATGAGAAAATTTGTGATTGGATTACAATTAGTGAGTATTTCATCTTGTGTAATTATGTACGTATTGAAAGATTTCCTAGTCAATGAATTGAAAAGACTGGACATGGTTGATTCTGTAAGACTAGAACATGTTATACTCCCTAGTTTATCCAAGAAGTCGATTCTCGCTTACTAGAAACACAGGGATATTAAGAGTTAACATGTGGATGCTAATTAAGGATAACTAGTTTATTGGATGTGACCTGCCATGAGATTTCATGTGGTTCTTTATATGTTAATGAAGATCTCATTATAGCTCGAGTGTAAGTTTTCTTAGACTTGAGGTATTCAAGTTATCTTGGTCATGTGGGCTTATACTTTAACATCTTAGCTATACATCTCCTAGGAGGTGTAATTATGAGATGATTGGGTATGAGTTAATATCCCGAAGATATTTGAATAGCCCACAGAGGATTTACCACTCCTTATATAAGGAGACGTATATCCTATGATATATTTTCAGGATTATTACTCATAATTCTTTGGCCAAAGCAAAACATGTCAAGAGAATAGTCTTCTTGGACATGTGCTTGAGTAATTTGAATCTACATAACAATGAACTACAACTTGGGCTAGGTGTGACGTAGTCAGTCTAGTGAAAACTGACACATAGACTATGTCCTAAATCAAGTGGGAATAAGATGAGTGAAAAAATAGAAGCACTGATAACTGTAGCTGCTAAATGGTTCAGAATATGTTCGGAAGTCAATTGTGATTTTTTGATCAATTGAGGGTCATGAGATATTACAAGGTGTTACTCATGATCTATTCATAATTAATGGTTAATTATGAATAACCAACATAATCAGGAACCTATTGGGTCACACGTACTACGAGTATATCTTAAAAATATAAAATAAGTTAGAGAATAAGATTCTCAAATAGAAAGAGATTAACTCTGGTTGAACTAGGTAAAGGGCAAAATGGAAAGTATTTGCCACGCCGAAAGTGTTTTGGGCCATGGCTTTTGAAGGCGGGTTGGGCCTACTTATGCGACATGGGTTTGGGTTTGGTCACGCCTCTTGCAGGCAGGTCGGGCCGACTTATGGGATATGGGCTTGGGCTTGTTCCTCAAGCCCTAATGAAGAGGTATAAAAGACCTCTCCATAGGAGAAAAGATAGAGAGTTTTTGTGTTTTGTTTTTCTCCTCTCCCCTAGTTGCCGCCGAACCCTAGAGGTGTCGGCCCCTTTGTTCCACGCCTTTTGAAGTCTTGTAAGGCTTGCTAGGTGATTATTTTCATCTAATCTTAGTTGAAAGGTATAACTCTTAAACAATCGTTTGATCTATATTTATGTCTTGCACATGTATGATCTTGTTTATTTCGGGATGCGCATAAATTTTTTCGAAATTGTTTCGCTTCCGCTGTGTGTGTTTCATCGAAAACACATATTTTTATCACGAAATACCGAACAAGTAAATGCAATTAGATTACTTCTATTTTCCTTTTCATTGCAAGATAGAGCCAAGGCTTGGCTGAATTCTTTACCGGATGATAGTATAACCACTTGGGAACAATGTGAACAGAAATTTCTTGATTTTTTTTCCCCTCCAAGTAAGATTGCCCACCTGAGGAACCTTATTTCAAGCTTTATGCAAAAATATGGCAAGTCTCTATATGAAGCTTGGGATAAATTCAAAAGTCTACTACGTCAATGCCCTCACCATGGACTCTAAAAGTAGCTTATCATCCACACCTTTTATAATAGAATTTCCTATCAAACAAAGTTGTTACTTGACTCCGCAGCTGGCAGAGATTTGATGAATAAGGGGTTGGATGAAGCTGAAGAAATTATTGGGAGTATGACGTTGAATCATCATCAATGGGCTTCTGAACGAGGTAATCCTGTAAAGATTGTCGCTAAGTATGAAGTGAATGCCATTGACTTTATTTCAGCAAAATTGGATGCTCTGACAAAGAGGTTTGATACATTTAGTGTTAATTCTATAAACATTACTAATATGTGTTGTGAAGTTTGTGGAGATGCAGGGCATGCAAAGGACACTTGTCATTTGGGAGCTATCACTTCAAAGCTGGCTCAAATGGAACAAGTAGATGCAATAGCTAACTTCAATTCGAGGCCCAACAACCCTTACTCGGGAACATACAACTCCGATTGGAGGAATCACTCAAACTTCTCCTATCACAACAACTAAGATCAAGGAATGTTGAAAAATTTTGGACAACCAATAGGAACTCAATATTTTCCCCAACTTGACATAATGGAGAAGATGATGGAGGACTTCCTTAATAAGCATTCTCAACTGAATGAGAACCACAATCAATTGAAAGGTATGGTAAATAATTTGTAGGGTCGAACTAAAATACTTGAGACTCAACTTGCGCAAGTAGCTAGCTTCTCGCAAAGAACTCTGAGGACATTTCCAGGGAAATCGAAAATAAATTCAATTGAACACTGCAATTTTGTTATCCTTAGAAGTGGCAAGTCCCTTGTTGAACCTGAAGTACAAAAGTCATACCAAGAAGAAGACCAAATACCAACGGGTGGAGCTACTCATATTTCTTTTGATGACGATCACATTCAAGAAGAGTTTGAGGAAAAGAAAGACGAGCCCAACCCAAGTCCACCGTTGAGGACATACATGATGTTGGTACCATTTCCACTATGGCTAGTCAAAGCCAACAAGGATAAGGAGTTTGGCAAATTTCTGGAAAAGATCAAGGCGCTTTGTATAGAAATACCACTCCTTGATGTTTTGCAACAAATGTCAAAGTTTGCCAAATTCATAAAGGACATTATCTCTCATCGAAGAAAGAAAGAGGTTTATGAGACTATCTCATTAATGGAGAAATGTTATGCACTTATCTTAAACAAGTTGCATCCGAAGCTCAAAGATCCGGGAAGCTTCTCTATTCCATGCAAGATTGGAACGACCAAGATAGGTAAAACTTTTTGTGATTTGGGGGCAAATGTAAGCCTTATGCTTTATTTGTGTTGTAAAAAACTAGGATTGAGTGATTTAAAGTTCACAACAATGATACTACATCTTGCTGACTTATTCTGTAGATACCCTTTGGATATTTTCGAGGATGTGTCAGTTGAAATAGACAATTTTGTAGTGCATACAGATTTTGTTATCCTAGAGACGGAGGACCCAAAAATCCCTATCATACTAGGTAAGCCTTTTCTTGCTACAGCTGGAGCTGTAATTGATGTTAAAAATCAAAAACTCTCCTTGGCAATAGGTAAGGAAAAAGTTAAATTTGATTTATCTAAGACTACTAATGCATTGTTTGTCAAGGATGCTTGTTTCAAGATTGATGAGATGAAGTAGAAGAAAAAGAACCACCCTGCTAGAAGACCACCGGACGAAGCACCAAGTCTGGTTGGTCAAGAAAAGAAGTCAATAACAAAAAATGACAAATACATCATCCCGACAAGAGCTAGAATGAAGGATAGGCTACAATAGTTGGCCGAGGCTTCAAATACATCATAAACTCTCAAGACAAAGACTCCCAGTTGAGCCAAAATAGGGGTCGAGCTTGCCTTAAACAAGCCGCTTCTTGGGAGTCAACCCAAGTCTTTTCGTTATTTTGTTTTTGTTTTAGTCTTTTCTTTGTTTATTGCTAATTTTTCTTTTATAGGGTCAAGAACATTCACGAGTTGCCCGAGGCGAATGTCACGAGCGTGGGAAGGAGAAAGGTCAAGAAAAGACACGACCGTGCTTAAAAAAACATAACTGTGCCTTCACCCGTTTGTTCAACAAAAAGGAAAGATACGGTCGTGTTTAAAAACACATGGTCATGCCTTTGACCACAGAGAGTCAGGCTAAAAATCATAGAAAAAGACTCGATCGTGTCAAAATTCACACTGCCATGTTGAAATTCACACGACCGTGTTTATGATCTCAAAGGAAAAGCACGATCGTGCCTTTCAAGCACAGTCATGCCTAAGAAGGTCGTGCCTCCGTGTAAAAAAAAATTGGGACACGACCGTGCCTTAAATGACATTGTTGTGCTTATACCCACAGAGGTGACACGGGCAAGCCGTGTCAAAAAGGCACGGTCGTGTCGTGGCCAAATCTTGGGTTTAAAACCTAGATTCGGCTGTGCTTTTCTCATTCCAAGCTCGTGCCACCGCCCTCCCACCTTCTAACCTCCTCTCCTTCCATGCCAAACCCTTAACTTTGACCTCCAAGTCTCCCTAGGCCCTAGATCTTTTCTTCTTCCTTTAAAGCCCTTTTCCCAAAGAAATCCTAGGTTTATTTCCCTTCCCTCAAGCAACCACTTCTTTCTTCCTCAAGCCCTTCTTCCTCAAGATCAATCCGAGATTTCAATCAAGCATCACCTTCTCCCTTCTCTTGCTTCCTTCTCTCCTCTCCTTCATGCAAACACCTCTCCTTCTCTTGAATTCCTCTCCTCATTTTCTTCCCTCTACTTTTCTAAACCTAAAGCCCCCAGTTTTCTTGTACTTCTATTTGTCCATTCCAAGATGTACAGATGACTTAGAAGTGGGGATGCTTCTAACAGTGAGGACAAAAAGGATAAAGGCAAACAAAGAGCACGCAACGCAGGTAATGGAAATATTTACAACATTGTTTTTCGTGATAATATACATAAGCTTCGTTTTAATATACTTCTCCACCATGAGATTGTGAGTGCTCAGTACATAGATAATTGGATGACTCGTAGAATTGGATGGAGTTCCTTGATAAACATTAATTGTCTCATATACCCTAAAATAACTTTAGAATTTTTAAGTTTTGTTTCGATTGGAGATATGGGACAAATTACATTTAGATTGTTCAATAATTAGTATGAAATGAATGTGGAGGAATTTAATGAATGTTTTGAACTGCCACGTGAGGGAGAAAAAGGAATCCCGGAAGATTTTCATAGCAGATATTTCTGGAATGAAATTACTGGTAATATAGCTTACGACTCCTCCAAATCCAAAGTCACTTCCATTATTAACATAGTTTTTCGATATCTCCCCCATGTCATGATTCATAGTATCTTCGGACGTGGAGATAATAAGGGTGAGGTGAGCCAAAATGATTTGTTATGCTTATGGGCCATGGTCAATAAGGTGGCTATCGATACAGAATCCCAATTGATTCGACATTTAATGGAAATTGAAAAAGCCTCGGTAGGAAATATTGTTTGTGATGGATTAATCACCTGGATTGCCATGACTTTAGGATGTGATCTTGATGGATTTGAAGTGATCCATGGTAATTCAAGACTTGACCTTGAGGCTTGTTTAGAGATGAAAATTATTTTTCAGGTTGATGGGAATTATGATTTAGTTTTGAGAGACAATCCACCCCTTCTATTGCCTAATACACGACGCACCACAATTCATAACAGATTTAATTGGCTTATGTTCAATACCTCACTTCCTTCCTTTTAGTGTTTTATTTCATTGAGGACAATGAAATATCCAAGTCTTTGTTTATTTGTTCCTTATAGAAATATACTAACACGTTGATTCTAGATACTTTTTGTTTGTGTGATAAGTATGCTAGTATACTTAGTGATCTATCTTTTCTTATCCATAGTAGCATGAAGTGAGCAATATTTTTATTGAAAGAGTTTGAGTGTTGGTCTAGTTTTAGGATCTCTTTATACTATGCTTGACTTTGATAGTAGTTATATCCAAAAATAGTTATGATTCATAAAACCGGATTAGTACTCTTGTTTCCTAGGTGACCCCTCAACTACATTTTGGTTACTGGAATATACTCGGATCATGATATTCATTGGGAAAAATCAAAATCCCAAAAATAAATAATGAGAGGAAAAGTTTGCTTAAGTGTTGTACTCTGCAAGCACTTTGCGAAAAAAAAGAGAGAATAAGGGATAAAAAATAGTTGTTATGAGTGAAAACTAACAAGTTACCTCTTTGAGATAGAGTTAGATTACTGGAGAAATAACTATTATATTTTTCTTGATACCGAGCATTCCTTTGAGATTTTGTGTAGTTGAGGGGGAAGAACCTTGTGTGTGACAAGTAAGTGTCTATCGTCGGAAGCATTAGGAATATGGTTAGATGATGACTTGACTAGGCTTGAAGATGGACACTTGAAAAGATTATGCCACTCTTTACACTGAGCACAAAGAACTTTCACCTAGGTCACACTCAAATAATTTTATTATCTAGCTCATTGGTGAAACTAGATGATATGATTAGATTGATTCACTAGGAATTATGATACATCTTTTGCACACATAAATCTAGATTGTAGGTTTTACTTAAGGACAAGTAAAGATTTAAGTATGGGGGTATGATGTGTGTAGTTTTTTTATGTGTTTTTAGCATCATTATCCATACATTCTGTTGCATTTCATAAGCATATTTTAGATGCGTACATCTTCTATTTTGCTATTTTTACTCTTTTATTTTGGAGATCTACTCATTGCGTGTTTTCTTTATTAGGATGCAAAATGGAGCTTCAAAGCCTTGGAATACGAAGGAAAAGAAAGGAATATGCTTTCGTCGTGTCCCAAGACACGGGTGTGTTCCCCTGGTTAAAGTTAACCAGGGAAAGGAGCAAAAAGGGGATCTTCAAGATTTCACACGGCCATGCCTCAAAAGGCATGATCGTGCTTATTACTGCAGAGGAGAAGCAACTTAAAAGACACGATCGTGCCTTCCAAACAAGGTCGTGCCTTCCTAGCACGACCGTGCTAATTACCTCAGTAGCAGCAGCAGCTCCAGACACGATCGTGCCTCAAAAGGCATGACCGTGCTTTTTACCACAAAGAAACGGCCCCAACGATAGGAATTTTACACGACCGTGCCTCAAAAGACATGATCGTGCTTTTGACAATCAAGAAGAAGCTCTAACAAAGACACGGTTGTATCAAAACCACATAGTCGTGTCGCGATCGGCTGGAAAATGCTGGAGAATCGAATTGAGCCATTTTTAATGATTTTAGAGGGCTATAAAAAGCCCAAGAGTCTCCCTAATTAGAGGAGTAGGGTTCTTCCCTTTCTAGGGAACACTAGAGAAGCTATTCCACAGCCGTTATGATGATCCGTCCACCATCGGGGCTCGGGAATATCTCCAAGACGTCGGAATCTCGTGGATAAGCATCTTCTTCTCTTTATCTCCAGTTTTGAGTTGTAAGATGTTTAATTCAATGTTTCTTGATTGTATTTCCCTCTCTATGGAGAAGATTTTTGGATTTTAGGATTAGGAAATAGCTACGATACAATTGTTGACATTAATCTTAAGTATGTGTTTCTTTCTCTATTGAATGACATATTTATTTCTTGTTCCTATTTTGTTATAATATTTGTGAATGTTTAAGGACATGAAAAAGCAATCACTTGTAGATGTGATAATCTAGATGTACCGTAGAGCTCTAGTGACATGGGTAATCCTACGAAGCGGACATTCTAGCATGATTCTCTTGAAGGTAGACTAAATTCCCATGAAGGGAAACTAATTTCGTGCTTAATGGATTTGCCTCAATTTGATGTTATAGAGTATAGGGGTTAGTCTGGATGAACCGTGGAGCCCTAATGACAGGGTTAATCCCGCAAAGCAGACTTCTAGCACTATTGTCTTACTACGATGCATCAAGTTTGCGTAGATACTCCGATATAGATTTCCTAATTTCATATCGGTAATTTGGATATGATCTCCTACATGTGAATGAACATAGAGATATGAAAGTAGCAATACTTGGGACGTCAACGACCATCATAGCGAAATCAAAATCCTAGAATCATTCCCCTAATCCAATCTCTCATCCACCTTCCAAACTACTCTCTCTCCTTCTCTCAACTCTCTCTCTCTCTCCCTCTCTTAGTTCAATTTTTTCTCTCTCATTCTTAATCTTAACCAATCTTCGATCAACTAGATAACTAGTCTTACGAGATAAATTAGTGTTTAATTCACAATTCATGTGAGATCGATATTTTATTACTTGACGATAACCGTACACTTACGAAAATCATACAACAACCATCAATCTACTACATAGTCAACTTAGTTCAACCTATTTGAGTGCCCAATTAACTCAACTATGAATAGAAATACTATGTTTATTAATTGATTAGCTTAAATCGACTGTTTAGTTGACTTAACCACTAGTCAGTTTAATTCTATCTTCAATCAATTGGATCGATTACAACTATTTTAATGGTTGAATCCGTTGGTTTGTTAGTGGGAGACCTGGGCGATTGCCAAAATTGTCCACTTACCCCATATATGCTCCATTATATATTACATCTAAAGAAAAAAAAGAACAGGTGTGCAAGGCTGCCTTCTTTTCTTGCAAGAGAACATTCCAAACTCGAGTGGATTGGTTTGTGAATCGGAAGGGCTATTTGATTTGTAATCATCCTTCAAACGACAAGCATGAAAAATAAAATTAGCAAAGAATCACTATAAATATTTACAGTTTTCTATTAGTCATGCATTTGAACCAACAATAGTATCAGAACGTTGCTTTGTGAATGCTTGTTCGAAATCAATGAAAAAAAAAGGAACATGACTGCATTTTTTTTTTCTTTCTTCTTGCATCCGATTGCAAGGTTACTTTAAACATGGCATGAATGCATTACTTTTTTTGCATGCAATTGTAAGATTACAGTGAAAATAACTTACTGTAAAATGCAATATTTGGCATGCGACGTTGCGAGAACGATTTCCAATTGATGATTAAACATGAACAATGGGGGCATTTCGAGAAACAAACAACAGTTCACTCAATAATTCTTTCGGCTTCATTAAACAGTTTCGGGAACAGTTTTCCTCAATGAACAATTTCGAAACATGAAGTTGCCTATTAATTGTTCATGTAGTTTACTCTATGTTAATTAACAACTATTGTTGATTGTCAACAATGATTATATTATCAATGTAATTTTGTTTCTATTTCTCAAAATGAAATGCTACATGTTTCATGATATTGGTTGTCGTCATACTGGAACTCGGACAATAGAGTACATGAACAGAGAGCCTTTATGAATACTTCGTTGATTTCTTAATCTGTCCAGTATACTTTATGATTTTGGCAACTGAACATTCATAAACAGTTACGGCATTTTCTGAATTTCTGTTGTATGAACTAGTTCTTAATGAACATATACAATTCAAGTTACATGAATCTGTTTGAAAGATAGAAAAAGAAAATGAGTTGGATGGTGGTGGTTGTGTCGGAAATCATAGCAGTTGACAAGGTTCAAAAGGCACGTGCATCGCACGTGTGAGCGCATAATGGCGCATGTGAGCATGTGATGGTCATGAATCGGTTCAATTAATATTCTGATTTTGTTTTAGAATATTTTGTTTCTGAATTGTTTAGGAAATTTAAATTAAATTTTCTTAGTGAACATTAAATTTAATTTAAGTAAAAAATATTTGTATTCGAGTATGAAAAATTTATGAATTTTTTTTTGTACCTATTGATTGCTTGTGTGTTCTTAGTGTATTAGTTCTATACATACTTCGAATTGAATTAAATCATTTTTGTTACTAGTTTGTAAGTTTTGTAGTGACTTTATTCCAGATGTCACGAATAATATATACTATAACTCATTGTGATGTGCGACGAAATGAGCTAAGGGAGGCTATTCAGGAGATAGTGTATGACCCTGCTTGTAGAGTTAGGGGACACATTGAAAGACTTCATAGGTTATTTTAGAAACTCGAGCTGCAAGATTTTCTATCCTCGATAATTACCAAATTTGAGCCTTGGTTCGATCGCTACCGATACACCTCAATGAAGTAGCACACCATATATGTAGGACACATCACATATGTAGAGTTGAAAAATGAGCTACTTCATCATCTAGATCATGTAGATGGTTATGGACAACCTCCCCGAGAGAGTCTCTATATGATTGAGTAGGAACCATAGGAGGATCTGATTGAGGATTCTGTAAAGAGTTCAGGTGTCAGTCTGCCTCAAATCACTGCCTAGCTGAGAATAGAAAGATGGGATTTGTGTTGATTACTACTGCGCTAGTGTCTGTCCTATGACCTATCTATTACAACCCTAGTGTCAGTCCTAATGAGAGTAGTAGTGACTTATCTAATTCTTAGAGTTGTCTCTAGTCTTATGTTATGTGTTAACATACTTGAAAAAAAAATTATCATGTGTTAATAGCATGTTTATTATAAATGATCTATTAATTTGTTATAAATTTGATGGGTTGTATGTAATATGATTAATTAATGTTAGTTATATTAGATCATACAAATGATGAGTAGAAATATAATTATCACTTAATTTTGTAAACCAAATCAGATCAACATTGAATTAATCGTGAATTCCATACATAAGGATTACACTAAATTACTAAATGATGTGTTTATTTATGTTAGATTATGGCTACTAAAAACATTATAGCTGAACTCAATAAAGGAGAAAAATTAAACGGGGATAACTACAAAATATAACACCTTTAGATGTAATATGTTCTTGAGAAACAAGAAATTCTAGAGGCTATCAATCAGGTTATGGACGAACCTATTGATGGTCTGACAACATAGCATAGATGTGATCTTGATGCCTCTAAGGCATGGAAGAAGAAAGAATCTACTGCTAAGGGTATACTGATTAATTCTATGGTTGATGATCTAGTGTATGAGTATGAGCAGTTTCCATCAGCTCATGCTGTCTAGGTTATCCTTAAAGAGAAATACAGTGGAGTGAGTATAAGCAAGCTTCGACAATTGATAATTAAGTTTGACAGCTGCAAGAAGCGCCTGAATATTACCATGACGCAACAGTCATGAGTTAACTAATGAGCAACTGGTTCAAGCAATAATTCGTTCCCTTCCTCATTCTTGGGAAACAATGAAACAAAATCTCACTCATAATGAGAGTATCAAGACTTTCGCTGATGTCTCACGCCATGTTGAATTTGAGGCAGAGAGAATTGAATCTGCAAGAATTTCAAGGTAGACTTTTGTAGCTGAAGATTCTTTTGGATCTAAGAATAAGAAGAAATAGTTCAAGAAAGGAAAGAGAAAAGAAGTTAGTACTACTGCTGCTGCTGGGCTAGGCCCAAACAAGAAGAAATTTAAAAGGAAGAAGCATGGACAGAAATCTAAAAACAAGTTAACTTGTTATAATTGTGGCAAGAATGATCACTTTGTTCGAGAATATACCGAGCCGAAAAAGGTAGATTCATGTTTATCTTCTAATCATGTTACTTGTACAGTGTTGTTAACTGATTCTTATCCTTTATGGATTATAGATTCGGGAGCAATAAATCATGTAACTCATGAACGAGCTACATTCGTAGAGTACCGTCAGGTACCAGTTGACAACAAATATATATATATATATATATAGAAAACAATGCAAGGATTGAATTCAAAAGAGTTGGCACTTGCAAACTCAACTTACATGGTGGGCATACCTTATTTCTACATGATGTCCTTTATGCTCCCAAGATTCGACAGAATTTAGTTTATGTTAATTGTCTTCTTGATTTGGGATATTGTATAAACTTTTACATCCGGTGTGTGGAACTTCATATTAACTTTTTGTTAATTAGATATGATTTTTAAAAGAATGGTTTCATGGTTATTGATGTAGAATCGGATAATGATTATGATATTGATGGTTATTTTTCAAACATTGCTCTTACAAGTGATGTTTATGTTAATGATGAAGTTTGACATTCTAGACTAGGACATATTGGACAAGAACTAATGAATAGATTAGCTGAAGGGAGCTTGCTAGGAACTCATGCTAAGATAAACTTGTCTGTGTGTGAGCATTGTCTTGCTAGAAAAGCAACTAGGAAATCATTTAGTAAAATTATTAGAGCTAAATCTCCATTGCAATTAATTCTTTCGAATATTTGTGGTACGATGAATGTGAAGGCTAGACATGAAGATTCTTATTTCATTACATTTATTGATGACTTCACACGTTTTGGTCATGTGTATTTGATTTCTCATAAATCTGAAGCATTAGA
>JBBUKS010000095.1:12255324-12266581 GCA_038050645.1 Hedychium gardnerianum | reverse complement strand
AAAAACAAAACCATGAGGGCTTAGGCCCAAAGTGGACAATATCATATCATTGTGGAGATATCTAAATTTTTTTGATCCTAACAATTGGTATCAGAGGTCGGACTACCAGAATATCTAACCGCTGACTATGCACAAGAGATATGATCTAATCGAGCCATGTGAGTAGAATATTGATCTCAAACAAAGGAAGTAGGGGGTCATATGTCGGGATCAAGAGGACCAGACACTAGACAAAGAAGTCCTAGTTGCGGCTAGGAAAGGAAGTCCTAGTAGGTCGGATGGACCGAGGGGCATGACGTCCCAGTGGGTTGAGGATAGGATGAGGGGGGCCCTATCGTCCTTCATTTGAGGGAGGATTGTACATTGAAAACACATGGGAAAGATCATGGTCTTATAAGGGAAAGATATCTCCATTGGTATGAAGCATTTTGGGTAAAATCCAAAAACAAAACCATGAGGGCTTAGGCTAAAGTGGACAATATCATATCATTATAGAGATATCTAAATTTTTTCGGTCCTAATATTAATAACATCCATGAGCTAGTCGTGGCAGCCATCATAGGCGTGGAAGGATTTGGGGAGAAAAATTGAAGGCAGGTTGTGCCCAAGAGGCACGGCCATGTGCTTTAAATTATAGCCTACCGAGTTTACCATGACACGGCCATGTGTTTTCCCATTTTTCTCCAAAGGTTGACATGGGCAGTCCATGCCATTTTGGCACAGCCGTGTCTCTCTCAAAGTAGGCACCCGTGCCAACCATGGGTAGGCCATGCCATTTTGGCATAGCTGTGCCTCCTTTGAGGTGAGCCGCCCGTGCCCACTATAAGTAGGACGTGCCATTTTGGCATAGTCGTGACTCCTTTGAGGTGAGCCGCCCTTGGCCACCATGGGCAGGTCGTGCCATTTTGGCACGGTCGTGCCTCCTCTGAGGTGAGCCGCCCTTGGTTTTTCAGATCGACAGGTCATGCCTCCCTTATTCTCCTTTCTTTCCTTTTTCCCTAACCCAATCCCTCTACTTGGTTTTTCTTGTCTAATCTTCGTTTTGTAGTATTCAAAGATGAGGAGGAGTGTGACTACCAGATAGAGGAGTGAATTTGGAAGAGGAATGACTTAGACGCTTGGCGCTCATCACTTGGTAACTTCTCTCACTTCAAACCTCCTCCGCATTAGTTTTCATTTTGACAATGAAAGATTTAAGTCTGGGGGATGTATATATGTTGGGTTGTTAGTCAATTTTTGTCATATTTCTTTTTACATAATAAATTTTTCTAATTGCATTATATATCATGTTATTATTTGTTAGTTCCTCATAGCAAGATACTCGCACACTTGTTCTTGATATTCATGTTGTTGTGATAAAACATGCTAGTATGTTTAGTAATCTATCTTCTCCTATCCGTATATAGCATGAAGTGAGCAATATTTTTATTGAAAGAGTTTGAGTGTTAGCCTAGTTTAAGGATCTCTTCACATTATGGCTGACTTTAATGGTAGATACTTTCAAAAATAGTTATTCATAGAACCAGGCTAGTATGCTTGTTTTCTTTTGTGACTTCTCAATTATATTTTGGTTACTATATAACCTTAGTTCATGTCAACTCATTGGAAAAAATCTATATCATGAGAAAAAAAAAAAGAGAGAAAAAAAGATTGAGTTGAAAAAGAAAATATGCACATTGAAAAAAAAAATAAGGAGAATAAATGATATAAAAATAGTTGTTGTGAGTTAAAAAATAAGTTATCTCTTTGAGACCGAGTTAGGTTACTGGGAAAATAACTATTATGTTTCTCATAATATCAAAAATTTCTTTGAGGCTTGTGTAGTTTGAGAAGGATGAACTTTGAGAGTGGCAGATAAGTGTCTATGTCGGAAGCATGAGGAACATAGTTAGATGATGACTTAACTAGGCTTGAAGATTAACACTTGAAAAGATTAAGTTACTCATCGCACTAAGTATGGAGAACTTCTACTTAGGCCCCACTCAAATAATTTTGTTACCTTGCTCATTAGTGAAACTACACGATAGGAATAAACTAGTTCACTAGGGATTATGACGCGGTATTTACACACATAAATCTAGATTACAGGTTTTGCTTGAGAACAAGCAAAGGTTTTAAGTCTATGGGTGTGATATGTGTAAATTATGCATGTTTCTAAGCATTGTTCAGCATACACTTTGTAGTATTTCATGAGCATATTTTGCATTCGCACACCCTATTTATATATGATTTTGTTACTTTACTCTTTTGGTTCGGAGAATTGCTTTTTACTTGTTTTCATTGATAGGATGAGAATTCAGAACTAAAATGGAGTATAAATCCCTTGGAATGTGAAGTTGGAGCAAAGAACACGCTCTAGTCATTTCCCATGACACGAGCGTGTTCCTACAACCAAAGAAAAAAATGAAGAACGGAGCAGAAGAAGACTGAACACGATCGGGTCATGGCTCATAGGCACGATCATTCCTCTTCCTCCGAAAGCATCCATGCTCAACACAATCTGGTTGTGCCTCATAGGCACAGCCATGCCTCAGACCCAAATGCTAGTTGTGCTCAACACGGTTGGGTCGTGCTTCAAAAGCACGGTCGTGCCTTGACCCCAGCTTCATCATCGATGTGGACACGGACCATACGAATGAAATCGGGGACAAAACAATGCTAAAATGGAGCCAAAAGCCTCCCACATGGCCAAGCCTTGCTAAATAACATGACCATGTCAAATTCATATTTTGTTTCCCGAATTGATCACGGCACAGCCGTGTCGAATCCTGGGTAGACTACAGACCAAAAGTGAAATGACCATAACTTTCAACATGGTTAGAGACACGGGCGTACCACCTACCAAAATATAGATAACTTCAAGATTTACAACTTTTCTTCAAAGTGAAATAGGAGAAAACATGGTCTAGCCATGCCAAAAGGCATAGCCATGTCGCATCATTTGACAAGACTGTAGACCAAAAGTGAAACGGTTGTAACTTTCTGCACGGTTAGAGCCACGGTCCATGCCACCTACCAAAATGTAGATAACTTCAAGATCTACAACTTTACTTCAGAGTGAAACCAGAGAAAACATGGTTTAGTCATGCCAAAAGGTACGGTCGTGTCGCATCCTCCGCCAAGACTGCAGACCAAACTTTGAATCACCATAACTTTTGGCTTGGTTGGAGTTACAGGGCCCATGACCTATCAAATTAAAGATAATTTCAAGATATACAAGTTTGGTCCAGAGATTAATCCAAGATAAAGTGTTCTAAGGGGTGGAAAACCTATTTAGGAGGAGCTTAGTAAATGGGGCAGATTTAGAAAGTTTGGGGAAGTTATAAAAGAGTCAAGCAAACCCTTGCTTGACTCATCTTGGACCAAGGGATTGCCCCCTTCCTTTGAGAGGAGTTCTCCCCTTGGGGAAAAGCCTAGAGCCACCACCCAATTAGATCATATTTTGGATATCAGATGGTGATGCTGAGGATGAATATATCAATAGGGACTCTTGAGAAAATGTAATTCAATATTTAGAAATGAACAGATTATAATATCAAAATAGAATAAATATATTTTGTATTGTTTGTGTATGATAAATAAAAAAAACTAAGTTTTAGTTGAACAAACCTCATGTGTCTCATAGGTCTTGAGTCTCCTTTGACTCAAAACCAAGCAGTGTCGGGGTGAAATTAGCAATGACTACAAGCATATGGGCTATGAAAGCTTCATAACTCGCCTCCTGAGCGACCATCCTCTGCTCCTGAGTGGTCATCCTCTCCTCCCGATTGGTCATCCTCTGCTCCTGATCAGTCATCCTCTAATCCTGAGCAGTCACCCTCTGATCCTAAGTGGTCACCCATTGAGGCCAATTGATTGCGCAGTTCTTGATTTTTGCGTCTTAATGACTTCACCTCAATAGAAGAAGAAGAAGAAGAAGAAGAAGAACTATCATGGTCCCTAGGAGTCCTCAAACGATCAAATATCACTTTGTTCTGGGAGCCAAGGCCATAGAGGGTGGAGTTTTTTATACTTCCATCGATAACATCATAATATATCTCATTAAGAGTTGTGACCCCCCCCCCCTTTGCTGGTGGATGAGATGCCCGAGTCACTCTTTTGTCATTTCCCCCTATGTAAAAAAAAACATGATTAAAGCACAATTAGATCACAATTACTAAAAGTAATAATTGTTAATGATTAAATGTAATAAAGTTAATAATCTTACATGTATGTCTTGGGATCGAGAATCAAAAAATGTGTCATCCTTTTTCTTGTGAGTCTTCAAAAAGACCTCCAAACAAGTGGTTGTGAGTCTAGAGAACGTTCCTGCATACACAAATAAATTGAGCCAAAATTATACAAGTATGGTAATAAATTAAAAATTTTCTTATATAACTTTAAATTAAACTCACCAAATCTATGACATGCTCTACAATAGATCTGGATCCTACTGTATGTCGAGCGAATTCGGTGCTCGGGCCACCTGGCTCTATATTTGTATTAGCTTGAGCTTTTTCAAAATTTGTTTGCCATCTTTCTTCAGTCCAAGTGGTCGCCCATGCACCCCAGATCTCATCTGATACATACGCTGGCTTCGTGCCCTTCTTTCTCATATAGTATAGAAGGTCTTTGTAGAGTTTTGCATAATATATATTCCAAGTGGCTATAAATTGTGCCTCGTGGCCTTCCTCCCAAGTATATTTTTCTACAAGTATAAGTTGAAAATTTAGTATATTAAAGGATAAATATTATACAATTAATACCAAACATATTCAATTTACTTACCAAAAATTTATTATAATAAAAATTCTTTGTCTCCTAGTCTACATGCCTACATGTAGTACCAGTAGCGCAAACTCTTTCTTCTAATTTTTAACTGATGTATGTCGCAACTCCATGGCCACTTGGAGTAAACCTGTATGAAAAATGTTAAGGATGTGAAATATGTTATAAACAGACTTTAAAGAACTTGAAGTAATAATAACAAAAAATACTTACGACTCCCCAACAACCCTCAATATTGTATGGCCATGGAGTGTTACTGTTTACTCAACCATGATAATATCTGCTAAATAACATTACAACACATCATAATAAAGTTTACTAACATGATAATATTTGCACAAAACAAGATGGAAGCATAACTTATTTGATGAATAATAATGCTAATATTTAATCATCGTTAATATCTGACTAATCAACATTAACAGTTTCTCAGTCATCATCACTAGACTTTATTTAGTTCAACAAGATACTCACTACTAGACATCTCTCGATCATCTATCTCCTCGTAAGTGACATTAACATCTACAAATAATTGAGATGTGGATGAAGTTGTGAATCAACTGAATGTCTCTCTAATTCGTCATTCTAAAATACATCATAGTTTTGAGTAGTGATGAGTTCAGCATTTCTATGGTCGAGCAAAGTTTCATTCGACAAACAGAGAACAATTCACTAGATCTTCTCTTTAAAGGGTATTCAAAATAGAAAACTTGACCCACTTGTACCCAAAAATGAAATGTTCAAACTTTTTGAACTTTTATTTGCATTAACCTTAACTAAATTATAGTTTGGATGTATTCTGGTACCTACGCTTAGGGTAAGATCGTACCATGAACATTTGAATAACACACACATTTTTATAGGTAATGCGAGATATTCAACCTCTATGATTTCGTCAAGTTTGTCATAGTAATCAAACTTAGTGTTACTGTTGTCAATAGATCCTTTAACGCAAACACCAGAATTATAAATTAATTTTCGTGAATCTCGTTGTGTCACGTGGAATCTAAGGTCATTAACATAGTAATCAGAGTACACCATAATTTTACGGAGGGGTCCTGATGCAAGACTCATTATCCTATCATCTTACACATTTAATAATCTACGATCTTTCACCTATAAAAAAAGTTATGATATAAATTAGGACCGGACTTAATTGAACGAAAAATTCTTTGAGAAAATTCTCTAACTTATATATATTTGAAATCATAATGCAAATTCGGTCTCTAACTTTTCAGCTACCTCACTTGCACCCAATAATGAATTTTGTATATGTAGTTGTTGTTCATACAAGCTGTAAAAGAAAGTAATTTTGGAATATCAAGCAAACAAATAAAATGGAATAAATGTTTCAGTAGAGAAGTTAACTTACTTTATATATAGTTTGACCTCATCATAGTTTAAGAGTATGCATGTTCTTACAGCATGGTATTCTGGTCGAGTTAACCATCTATAAACAGATACACCCATTGGCTTACCAGAAAACTTGAAAATAGAAAGCATCGATGGTCTATCGACTGAGCATCATTAGAATTTCTAAGACACTTGCGATGTTTGATTTTCACATTATCAACAAAATAATAGGAGTAGGAAAAAGATGCTTCTTCAACCAGATAAACATTATATATTAACCTCTCAACTTTTGCTTTGTTACAAACATTATTCTGTAATTTTCTCAAAAATCTTTCGAATAGATACATTCATCTGTACTACATAGGACCAATTATTCGTACCTCATAAGGTAAATGTACTGGTAGATGTTCTATTAAATAAAAAAATAGGTGAAAATATGCGCTCCAGCTTACATAGTATGAGAGGAATGTCTGTTTCTAGTCGAAGCATATCGATCGTCATAATACACATCGCTGTCAAATCTCTGAAAATAGACTCAATTCCATAAGTGTTTGTCAAACATTATTAGGAAGTAGGTCATGGAAAGCTATTGGAATAAGTTGTTGCATTAATACGTGACAGTCATGACTCTTCATTCCAAACATCTTTGACCTGTTCATATCAACACATCGAGCTAAATTCGAGACATACCCATTTGAGAATTTAATTTCTTTCAACCAACTACATAAAATTTACTTACCATCTTTGTCTAATGTATAATAAGTCTTTGAAAATTTATTGGTTGTTTCATTTTGATGCAACTCTGGTCTGTTGACTAGTTCTTTTAATTCCTCAAGTGATTTTGCAGTGTCTTTAGTTCTTCCAGGCACATTCATCATAGTGTCAAAGATATTATCGAAGAAATTTTTCTCAACATGCATCACGTCTAAATTATGTCAAATGAATAGATACTTCCAATATGACAGCTCCTAGAAAATGCTCGTTTGCTTCCAATCACACTTGCACATCCTAACAATGTATTTATTTATTTCATCAGAACCAGACTGAAATACTGGTAGAAATCCATGACTGTCTATTTGTTCAATAATTTTTTCACCTAAAGCATAGACTGTTGGGGGAAGTTTTCTGACTACAACATTCTTTAGGAAATTTTTCTTATTTCGTCTAAAAGAGTAATCAACTAGTAAAAATTTACAGTGATTATCAAACCAAGATATCTCCCCATTGCAAGGTAATAAAAATGTATCAGACTCTATCATGCAATGTAGACATGCTAATTTACCAGCTTTGCTTCATCCTGACAACATTGAATATGCCGGAACATCACTGATCGTCCATAATAATGCAGCATGGAATGTAAAATTAGTTTTACTTGTAACATCATATATCATCGACCCTACATTCCACAATTCATTTAGCTCGATAATCAAAGGTTGTAAAAAAATATTTATCTTCTTTTTGGGATTGGTTGGACCAAGAATAAGCATAGTAAGAAACAAAAAATCATCTTTCATGCACATCCATGGCAGTAAATTATACGGTATTAATATAACTAGTCAAGATGAATATTATTGTCTCGACTAACTAAATGACTGAAATCTATCTACGAAAAGTTTCAATATCACATTATGTGGTTCCATTACAAAGGAGGAAAATACAGTATCAAGATGTTTCCATGCGGGGGAATCACAAGGATGACACATTATACCTTCTTCGTGCTCATGCTCATGATGCCACATTATGTGTAAACTGTAGTGGCAAATGCATACAGGCGTTGAAATTTAGCAGTTAACGAGAAGTAATACATCACTTTCCAAACAATATTTTTCTTCTACTTCCCTGGTATGCGAGTACGATGCTTATAACGAGGGTGAGTACATATTCTGCATTCAATCAATTCGGTGTCTTCGTTCCAAAATATCATGCAGTTGTTTATACATTAATCAATCTTCTTTACAGATAAACTTAAACCACTAACTAATTTCTTTGTACTATAGAAGCTATTAGTCATGCAATTATCTATAAAGAGCAACTCTGACATCAATTAACACATGTCATTGTAATATCTTTTTGAAAAATGATGTTTTATTTTCATATTCAATAGTCTTGCAGTAGCTGATAGTTAAAAATGATCAGAAGAAATGTCTGCTCACACTTCTCTTTCACTAGCTTTTAACATTTCATTAGTTATTGATATTCAAGGGTTGATATTTCATCTATATTAAAATAATCAACTGCATTCATCGCATCGTGAACCATTGATTGCATTACAATATCATTAGTTGATAATTCCACGACAATAGTTGTACCAAATGACGAACCACCAGAAGACCCAATTGGTTTATACAAATAAGGTTCTCCGTGACAGTACCAATTGTAGTAATTTGACACAAAATAATTTATATATATATATATATAGTTTCATGGTATCCTCATCACGGAAGACTTTATTTCTACATTTGCAATGATTACACGGACATCATAACTCGACATTATTCATACATTCTGGATGACTCTTAGTAAAGTTCACAAACTGTTCAACTTCAGTAATAAAGTCATCTCTGATAAATTCATGTTCTAATCTATTGTACATCCAAGTTTTATTCATATACATTATTACCTAATAAGAAAAAAAATTGAAACATTATTAAACTTATACAATTTGAATTAAGCTTAAATAAAACAATCATACATAATACTATAATATTATTAATAGCATGCACTCATATTAAGCTTAATTTTAAAAGTCATTTCTTCGCACGGTCTTTATATTACCCTTATTTACATAATTTAAGTTATATACCCAAGGTCTTTGTATCATATTAAACTTTAGGAATTTATATTGAATTACTTATAATCAGTTTCAAGTTGCCTAAATATTATTTTAAGTGTATGTTTAGGTTTCTATTTCTTTTAATGTGTATTTGATACAAGTTTGGGATAATAATTCATACTACAACAAGTCAAATAAGAATACAAAGTATATGGATTGCTAAAACTATTAAATTTAGAATTAAAAATAAAACATATTTTCCCACGTATTGAACTTGCTTTTTAGATAATAAGAAACGACAAATATCACCGAATAATCATGACATTTAGTTTAAGTAATCATTCAATAACCAAGCACTTGTATCAACCTAAATTACAAGAAACCTAGATTTTATATCAAAGAATCAAAGACAATGAGCCCTAAAAATGACATAGATGTAAATGTACCAACATTGAAATAACAAAAAAACTATATCATGTTATAGATCAAAATACTAAATTAACCTACATATAATTTCAACCATGTAAAATAGTATAAAGGTACTATTTAATAAATTAAATCTGAAGATAAGCAACCGGAGATGAGTAGACCAAGAGGAATAGAAAATACAGTATACTACAAAATACAAAAAAAAATAGCAAAAATCAATCACAACAAAAGAGCAGCTGAGCTTGCGTTAGTCCGAGATCGTAGCCACGAGCTTGCGGCTGACCAAGTTCACGGGCAGACCAAGCTACTGGCTGTAGCTAAACCCAAAAACCAATCACAAACAATAACAACAAAGGAGCAGTTGAGCTTGCTGCAGGTCGAGCTTGCAGCCGGCCAAGTTTGCAGTCGGACCAAGTTGTCGGCCGTAGCCAAACTGGCCGGTAAGGCAGCCGGCTGGGCAAGCTATCGTCCGCGAGATGGCGGCCGACCAAAATCATTACCGCTAGCTGCCAGCCAAAAAATGTTGGTCGCGAGCAAGCAGCCGACCAAGCTCGCGGTTGTGAGAAGGCGGTTGGCAAGGCTCGTGGCCATGAGCTAGCGGCCGCCCAAACTCACGGCCGCGAGCTAGCGGCCGCCCAAACTTGCGGACGTGATGTGGCGGCAGGAGAGAGATGGCGGGGAGAGGGGGCTTACAGGAGAGGATGCCAGAGTCGAGATCGCTACTGGAGTCGGGAGGCTGCGCGTAAGAAAAATTAGGGCTTAGCCCTAATTTTTCAATCGGGCCTCCTGACGGAATATGTATTCCATCGACAAGCTCGATTGGAATTGTCCAGACAAAAAATGACATATTTTTTATCACATGTCGACGGAATCGTGATTCCGTTGGTAGTCCCTGACGAAATCGTGATTCCGTCAGCATGCCCGATTGAAATTGTCGAGAAAAAAGTGTCATATTTTTATCACATACCAACGAAATCACAATACCGTCAAGGGGCTTCTGACAAAATCAAGATTTAGTCGAGGGTTTCCGATGAAATTGCGATTCTATTAGTGATTGCCAATGAAATTGCGATTCTGTCGGTGATTGTCGACGGGACCCTTATTCTGTGGGGGGTTTCGGATGGAATAAAATTCAGTTGGGACTCTCGTCGCTATTTTGGGATTTTCTTATAGTGAAAACTGTCATGTCGCATCCAAACTCAGGAACGATCTGGTTGATCGGGCTTGAGCTCAGCCGTGTGCATGACTTGAGTTGAACTCGAAAGAGCTGATCTCATTGAACTCAAGTTCGACCATGAGCTGATTGAGTTGACTAAAATTTAGCCCTGAATTGGGCTGAACTGATTCTGCATTAAGCAAGTCATGAGCCCTGCCACTAGACCTGACCACGGTTCGGAACCGACGGTTCAACGGTTCAGAACCGCCGATTCGACGGTTCTTGGGGGGTCGACCCTTAATCTTAACCGGCCAAGACGGTTATGGTTCATGGTTCAGAACCGCCGGTTCACGGTTTGGTTCACGGTTCACCACAGTTCGCCACGATTCAAGATTATTATATTAAAAAATTAAAAATTTATTTAAACAAAGGGCTTATACTTATTTAAGTTGTCTACATATCCCCTTATGATATAGGGGAATCAAAGCCCGCATAGTTTTTTTATATTTTTATCCTTTTACATTAAAAAGTTACATTGCTACTCGCTTCTATTTCCCGTTCCCGTTGTATTTGTTCCTTCAGTATCAAGATCTTCGACTTCATCATCTGAAAGTTGCATTCCTTGAATTCTTTTCTCGGCTCTGGTCCAATCGTCGAGTAATGATTGGGCTTCCAATGAGTCGGGAGATAAAGTCGATCGTTGTTCATCTAATATGTTGCCGCCGACACTGAACGTCTGCTCCACAGCAACAGTTGACACTGGACAAGCTAAAATTTCT
>JBBUKS010000095.1:12218111-12240338 GCA_038050645.1 Hedychium gardnerianum | reverse complement strand
TTTTTCTCTCAAACCACGGGCCAACCTGAACCCACCATAAGCCAGCTCGCTCGGGCCCGCGACCCGCGCAGGTTTGATTGCTTGGATTCACTAAAATTTCAACCCAACTCACTTACATTGTTTGGCGAGGTGGGCTAACTTGATGGGCCCAACCCAAATTGACAACTCTAATATTTAGTTATGGGTGGTGGGTTTAGTTACAAAAGTCACAGGTCTTGAATTGCAACTTGTATTTATACACCATAAATAAAATAGATTTAATAAAAAAAAAGTGATGCCAAGTAGCTCTTTTGTAAGATTGATCCATAAAGGAAAAGACCTTTTATTGAGATTAGTCATGCTAATGGCACTTTAGGAACAAGGAGAGGGCTGAAACACAAGGTTTCATGGATTGAAATAAGTGATATTTCAGTTGGCATAGACTATACATCTTGTTCTTCTGGCTAGCAGAATCCAACATAATACCAACACGAGATTGACATGGACAAAGTTATAGCAATGATGCCCGTGTCGATTAAACCAAGGTGATTCAAACCCCTTTTTTTATTGATTGAGACAAAGAGGAGCACTTACCTAGTAAAGGACTAGTAGGCAAAGAGATGATGTCTTTTTCCTATTCCATGTGATCGATAAAACAAGAGTTTGGGATTTGACGAGGTGAGTCATAAAGGATTTAGGATCATATGTGGCACAAATAATTTATAAAAGTTAATATAACTCTTATAAGATATAACTCAACTATAGCTCTAATTTAATTTACAAGATATAACTAATAACTTTAATAGTAGCCTAAATTTAATGTTAATATTAAATTAGGTGTCACGAAGTTAAATGTTTTAGGTTAGTAGAGTAAAGATAGGATATATAAAATTTAAGTCTAGTAATAATAGATGTAGCAGAATAATTATTAAGATAGGAGATGATAAGTTACATATAATTGAAAGTTTTAAGTGTTTAGGATCATTTTTACAAAAAAATGGAAGAGTTGATTGAGATGTTTTACATAGGACACATATAGGAGGGTTGAAATGGAGGAGGGTGACACGTGTTTTTTGTGATCGTAAGATATTCCTAAAGCTTAAAGAGAAGTTTTACAAAATGGTGGTTAAATCTATTATGTTATATAGAGCGGAATATTGTGTTATGAAGTCAATACACGAGCAAAAGATGAGAATTACAAAGATGAGGATGATAATATGAATGTGCGAACATACGATGATGGGTAAGATAAGAAATGAGAATATTAGATAGAAAGTTTGGTTACACCTATTAAGAGACAACTTTACGAGACGTGTTTAAGATGGTATGAACCATGGTTTAAAATCTTGACCCCATATCAGAATTTCAATTTATGATCGAAACAATACAGTTTTAGTATTGTATTGTGTGATATGGTTTCAATATTTTTTAAATATAAAATATATTAATTAAAAATAAAAAAATTTAATCTAAATATAAAAAAATTAAAAAAACAAAAAATAAAATAAGTTTTTTTAAAAGAAAAAATACGAGATCATGTTGCTGTAAATAAATAATATTTTTAATATATATATATATATATATATATTAAGTTAATGAGATAATTTTATTAGAGTTTAATTAAGCTTATTTAGATTATCCCTATTTATAACTAAGAGTTGATTGAAATTATTAACCTAAGTTTAATTATTAACTTAAGTTTAATTTTTCGGTTGCCTCTCACCCACTTGACATCTCGTGTCCCTGTCGCGACCCCGTGAAGGTCCATGTGGGGATCGCGGCGTGACGGCCCACAATGTCAGGTGGTGCACGAAACGATAAATTTCACCCGTTTCATCTGGCATGGGAAATTTTAAACCATGGTATGAACATGTACTTAGGCAATAAATGTCTGTGATATGAGACCACGACAGATACACATATTAATCGAGAAAGAGGGAGAGCAAAGAAAACTTTGTTAGCAATACTAAAGCGAGATAAAATTTATTCAAATATAGATGAAGATAAAATAGAGAGAGGATTGAGCTTAATGACGTAGAAAAATCCATATAGCCGACCCCACTTCATGGGATAAAGATTTGATTGTTGTTGTATTAAATTAGACGTCATAATGTTGTAATAAATTAGGCTCTATAAGGTTAGGGTCATTATATTAATTATATTGATCAATATTATTAAATTATTTGAATATTAACTTTAATTTAATTTTAATATCTCTATTAGCTATTATAAAGATAGTTAACTTTAAGTAATTTACCGTTAGTTTAAATTAATCAGTATTGTATACTACAGAGACAACTAATATATAAATAATTTACTATTAGTTAACTAATAGTATTAGTTAATATTAGTTTATTAAATACTTTACAGTTAGTTAATAAACTATTATACTATATGAATTAAAATTTGATCTTAGATAATAATATTTATAGTTTATACTTAAATAGTTTAATCATTATATACTCTGTAGCCAAACTTAATTATTAAATTATGTTTAGATTTATATAACTTGATAAATTAACTATCAAATTATTATATCATGTTTTTCGAAATAATCAAGCTTGGCGGAAGAGGATTTAAGGACTGTAATTAACTTCAATCATCTCAGCATGCTTTGACCCATGTTGAAGTGTGCTAAGTGTCGCATAGTATGGTCCCAAAATTGTACAATTCCAGTTGAGTATCGAAACTCTTGCACGAAAAAGTTTAAACTTTGCATGGTTTGTTCACTCTGGAACTAAGGAGAAATTCATGGTCGTTGTGGTTGAGCAACTGAAAAATTATGTTATACCATAACAAGCTTGGAACCCAATAAGGAATAAGCAGTAGAAAAAATTAGCCTGTTCCTTGTTCTGAACGGTAATCCCACAAGCTTGTTTTGCTGATTGCAGCAGGCAAGATATGGACACAGGCATAGTTGAGAGACCAAGTATGATATTACTCCAGCAGGCAATACCATCTATTTGACCTAATCTCATCCATTAGTTTGAGACAATCTCAATTATTAAACATTTCATTTGGAAACATTTTTTTTAACTTCACAGTTAATTTTTAAAATTTAAATATTAGATCTAGATTAGTTTGAATTAGCCCTTTAATTATGTGGATATTTGCCTCTAATATTGTTTTAATTCATTAGTATTTACAAAAATAAACATTTTGGCAATTTTTTTCACTTCTATTCTTTATCTATTGCCATTGTGCACTTGCCAATCTCTAAGTTTATGTAAATATTTGCAATTTATGTATGATTGAATTAAGATATATGTAAATCAGATCATATTTTAATTAAATTAAATCTAAATTAAATTTATTTTTTATTAAACTTATTTAATTCTTCCGTACCTGAACCTTTTGGATTCTCTTCACTGGAGTGGTAAGGTTGTTAAGATTTGTGATTTAGGTGACATTGTCTAGCATAAACAGGAAGTTTAGATTAATGTGATTCAGAAATTATCTTGAATGATATGAAATCCTACAAGTCAAGATTAGTCTTTAACATTTTGAAGTTACATATTCATAGATGAAAAATTAATGCATAGTGCAATTGTTTTGTCCAAAGTGAATACAAAATGTAGTAGCTAGTTGAAACTTAAAAGTTTGTTTAATAACTATGGATTATCCTATCATTTGACGCTCATTAGACCAATATGGTTTTCTTTATTCTATTTCACCTCTTTTAAGGAATTTTTTAGTTGGAAATTAGCAATAAGGCAAACCATTCTATCCTCCTTTGCCACTTCTTGTTGATATACTTGGTGAGACTATACCTAAAAAGCACTCACGAGATGAGAATCATGTAAGTGCGTCAACTTGGTTAGGCCAAACATGACTTTGCTTGGCTTGGCACAACATTGATGGGTTGTGCTCGACACAACACGACATGGGTAGTGCCAACATGGGGTGGTTCTTAGGTTATTATCATGTGCAAGACTTTAGATTTTACATGATGGATGGTGCCAGGCTTGCCATTTGTTTGGCCAAGCATGTCTTGCTAGCCTATAATATGTTTTTAACATAAAATTTTCATGTAGAATTTTATATATTGTCTTTTGCTGTCTACTCCTAAAATAATCTAATAGGATTCAAAATCTTATTAAATTACGCTTAATTTTTTTAAAATATTTAATAATCCTAATTTAACATTTAGATTATTTATGATTTTATTATTATTAATTTTTTAACAAAATGGATTGACTTAGAGCATGACTTGTCCAGGGCATGGCACAAGACAGTCAGCCTTGCTCTTGTGCTGGGCTTGAAATTCATCTATCCTAAGCCATGTTGAGCACAGCCTACTTGGAGTTGTGCTTAGTCTGGTATAACTTGTGGATCACTTGGTCAATTGGGGTTGCTTGAGCATGGTCCAATGAGGAATAAGCTGTCATTAGATGGGATGAAATAAAAAAGATGGGGGAAGCACACCACATAGAGAAGAAAAAGAAGAGGAAAAATGTCAAATCATTGGTGTTGGTCGTAGAAACAATGAACTTGCTGAGCAACAAATAAATTGCAAATGGGGTTGAGTTCATGAGTGGAATAAGAGAGATCATGAAGGAAATCGCAAGAGGAGAGTTTGGGAGAGGGTTTGGACTTTAAGTTATGATGCTTTTTTTTACAAGTGACCTTGTGTATTACGTGGACCAATTTATTTTCCTTGAACCCACTTTGTATGTCCTAGACATGGATGAGCCACCTACACCGATTAAGTGGTATGTTTGGACTGCTTTTTAAAACACCCACGTATAAGGGGACCACATATTGTATAAGTGAAGTGATCCTCTATGAAAATTGCTGATGTAACAGCCTACTGCATTTTAGAATGATACTTTAAATAATGTACTATTTGATATAGAAAATGTGTTTACTTACATAGCACATATCTAACCGTGATAATAAGATGACCACATGAATTTATTGGTTAATGCTTGTCAATGTTGTTTAATTCGGAAAGTCATCCGCCAACCTAGTCCTCATCCTTACATCGCGTAATAGTCACAAAAACCCTCTAGTATCCCTTCCACCACCTACCAGACATCCTCCAGTTAGCTTTAAATTTTGATGCATATATGCAGCCTATGCAATTGTATTCTTCATTGGGATTAAGATCAATGCTACTTCAATTGCAGCAGGGGAGAATTTGGCAATCTGGTACTTTTGTTTTTTTTTCCCATTCCTTTCCCTTCTTCTCCCTTTCCTTATCTAGGTAAACAATTTTTTCTTTCCTTTACCCACTTCCTCGTCCTCCTATTTCCCTCTTTCCCTTCTCTCTTCCTTCCTTGAGGGTTAACAAAGCCTTAAGTTCACCCCCAAGACCTAATGAATACTTCAAGAACCTTGACTAGAACTTAAGGTCAAATGTTGACTTTTGCCAACATTTTGGATTTTGATTTTGGTTCTCAGATGAATAATTGACTTTTTCTAAAATGTTGGTTGGCAAGGTGATTTCTGAAAAGGATGATGCCATTCTGGTTGAGTTGAGTGCTTAGTATGAGATTTAACTCAATATGCTGTTATATTATGTTGGATGATCATGGATTGTTAAATTTTATTGATTACCTGCTGCATTTGTTGTCTTGCTCTTTTTTTTGGGCAAGTGCGCTGCATTCCTGCTGTCTTTAATTGTCTAAAACATAAGATTAGTGAGCAAATTCTTGGTTAGTTTCCAATTTGCGAAAGACAAACTTTAGTTACACCTTGCTATTTCAATTATTCATCTTAGGCCTAATTGTAATGAGGCTCCAATTTACAGGCGCCTCATGGACTCTAACTGGCCCCATTTTCTGGCCTTCTCAATTAGGTGGCCCATATATGATGGTAAATAAGTTTTGCAGTGTTGGCTTTGAACCATAATGGAAATTGGAAGGTTGCAGTTGATTAGTATCTGTTGCAATATAGCTGGATTGAGTAGCTTATTCTTATGTGCTACACATTTTCTTCTTGCTGGTACAAATGTTAAATATGTTCAATTGGTTTCTGTAACTGGAAGATTGTGGTTACTATGTTTCGATCATCATGTTTGATTTTGAACTTACTAGTGTTGGTCATTGATATGTGCCTGTAAGTTATTACCCTATTCAAATTTGATTCCAATGTCTTTCTATCCTGTAGATGCCTTTTTATTTTAATGTGTTTGTCTATATGGAATGTATCTCTGATGCATCAAGTGCAAAACTTGATTGCCCATTTGTATGCTTGCATCTACTAGTTGACAAATTTAGGTTTTTTTCCTCACTTACAGGAAAATGAGAATGACATGGAGGTGGATACAACAGCCTCATCAGTCCAAACTACTGCCAAGCATTCTCTTCCAGACATAGAAATTTACTGTTACTTGCTAGTTCTCATATTTCTGATTGATCAAAAGAGATATGATGAGGCAAGTTTATTGCGTATGTATTCTTATTCGTTTTCTCGTTAACACTGATTTTGAATTGTCTTGTTTTACCTTCTGTTGTGCACTAGGCTAAAGCATGTTCTTCTGCAAGCATTGCTCGCCTAAGGAACATCAACCGAAGAACTGTGGATGTTATAGCTGCCCGTCTGTACTTCTATTATTCATTCGCATATGAACTCACCAATAGCCTTGCTGAAATTCGTGGGTGTGTGAATCAACTTATGTGATCTCACAGCAATTTTGTTGTCTCTTGTTAGAAAAAAAAATGATAAACCCAACTAGCCCTGGGGTGACCAGTCTCGCCCCGCTGAAATTTTGATTTTTAGCTTCACATATTGTTGGGATTCATAGCTTGTGGTTAATATGGTATTCTTCTTCCCATCAGGACCCTTCTTGCTTTGCATAGGATGGCTACCTTACGACGAGATGAATTGGGTCAGGTTTGTTGGCTCTAAAGTAAAAAGGTCTTTTCATTTAGTCTTTATGAAATCTAAGTAATCATGATGTCTGGCTGCAGGAAACCCTTCTGAATCTTCTACTTCGCAATTATCTCCATTACAATTTGTATGATCAGGCAGAGAAGCTGAGGTCAAAAGCACCACGTTTTGAGGCACACTCAAATCAACAGGCAAAACTCTAACTTATTATTGTAATGGGAAGTGATTAGATTGCATTCCTTGGCATTGTTGTTTTCCTTTTATTATTGAAAAGCTTCCTAGTACTGTTATTTAGCTGGATCAAGATTATTCATGGGATTGGAAGAATAATTTGTCTACTTTCTTTCTTTCTATCCTGCAGTTCTGCCGTTATCTGTTCTACCTTGGAAAGATACGGACAATTCAGTTGGAGTACACAGATGCCAAAGAGAGTCTCTTGCAAGCTGCTAGGAAAGCACCAGTCTCTGCTCGTGGCTTTCGAATCCAGTGCAGCAAGTGGGCTATTATTGTCCGCTTGCTGCTTGGTGAGATCCCTGATAGGACTGTTTTCATGCAGAAAGGCATGGAAAAGGCATTGTCTCCATATTTTGAGCTTACTAATGTGAGTAAATGCTCACCGAGGAACATAACTATATTCTACTTCTATAATATATTAACAACACTGTGTTCTAGGCTGTTCGAATTGGAGATTTGGAGCTATTTAGAACTGTTGCAGAGAAGTTTTCCAGGACGTTCAGTTCAGACAAGACTCACAATCTAATTGTCCGATTACGCCACAATGTTATACGGACTGGATTACGCAATATTAGCATTTCATACGCTCGGATTTCCCTTGCTGATGTAGCTAGAAAGCTGAGATTGGACTCCCATAACCCTGTGGCTGATGCGGAGAGCATTGTGGCCAAAGCCATTAGAGATGGGGCGATAGATGCAACCATAGATCATGCTGATGGATGGATGGTATCCAAGGAAACTGGGGATGTCTACTCAACCAACGAACCCCAGATTGCATTCAACTCCAGGATTGCCTTCTGCCTCAATATGCACAACGAAGCTGTGAGAGCTCTGAGGTTCCCGCCAAACTCCAACAAGGAAAAGGAAAGTGAAGAGAAGAGACGGGAGAGGCAGCAGCAAGAGCAGGAGCTTGCCAAGCACATAGCCGAGGAGGATGATGATGATTTCTAAGCAAGTCAATAGTAATTCAGATGCTATAGGGGACCATGTTTTTGAAATCGCAGTAGCGGATAAGATTGTGTTTTTTTTTCCTTCTCAATTTGTCATATTTTGAGAATGCAACCCCCAGAAAATACCGAATTCTCATTTCATGCCACTCAATGATGTTTCCTTTAACTGCAAGGTACTGTGATAAATCTATGTTTTAGTTAACCTGCATACTGCATTTGACTTGAACATCTTTTAAATCTGGTTGTTCGGCATTGATATTCATTGCATTTGATGGTTTTCAGTTTACTTTGATTTTGTTAGAAGATTTGCCTTTATTATTATTATTTTTTAAAAATGTCCATTACATCATGTAGGGTAAATTATATGGACAATCCTTGAAGACTACTATTATTTCAAATACGTGTCATGTTTTCCATAATAAGTCACATGATGCAGTTTGTTTGAAAAAGATAGTGTACAGGGCAAAGTCTAGTAAACTAGAGGAGGTACGCACATAATGTTTTCTATTTACTTATTTTTATTTTATTTACTTAATAAACTTTATTTACTTAATTTAGCGTCCAACAATCACAGTAGATGGAAAGTTGTTGCCAGTTCCCTTGTCCAGTCCAATCTCGTTTTAAAAACACTGCTCATATCCAAGACATTTTCAATGCTTTGTCAAAGAGATCTATGCTGTGTTTGTTTAGAAAACAGAAAATCGATGAGAAAGAAAGTAATTTGAGTCTTCAACTCATCCCGTTTACTTGTGCAGAATTCAAGGGAAGTAACTCCATTTAAGTTGTATTTATATTTGGTATCAGGATTTCTTTCTTTACATTCATTATATTTTGGCTTCAACTAAAAAATTAAGAGAATAAAGCATTTGAGTCTTTATTTTGAACCTTGGGTCATCCTTTCTGGTTAATTTAATTTGATAATACAATTTGAGTTAGATATTTGTATTTAATTATTTGCATCAGAGGGCTTGTCATAAGATTACAAAAATTGAAGTGATGAAACTTGGATATGATCTTCATAAATAGAGAGTAAAGTTGTGAGTCGCTTCAAATCTCGTGGATGATCACTAAGCTTCAAGAAGGATCCAAAGATTCATATGTTGATTATGATATTTTAATTTTAAGTTTGTTTTTGATGAATTGATTGTATAGATATGATTTACTTTTTAGGTAGAGTTTAGGTCACCTAGAACTTATTTTATTTCAAGACTTAGACTTAAGAGTGTTTTCATGTCATATGTTTGTCGATAACTCATGTTTTGCGTCGTAGGTAGGGAACAAAATGTTTCAATTTGAGCTTCAGAGGGCTAAATAACTTTAACAATCAAAAGAAATATGATCGTTTGATTGGGAACCCTTTTATTTTAAGTCCACCATATTGTTGGATCAAACATACATATTTTTGAACGTTATGATGGTTGGAGCACAGTTTTTTTAGCCTTGTGTAAGTATAAGTTAGATCATGATTTATAAGCCTGGTTGGTGGATCTTTTGACATTAGAACTCCTAAGGAAACTGTAGGATTGTGGGGATCGATAGAGGAGGAGGGGTGAATATCGATCGTCATTTTCTTGCTCCTTTAGTCGAGTTCGTTCTTTCTATCCATAGAGTTAGTCTAGCAGCGGAATAATAATAAACTAAAAAAATAACGAGAAGATTTAATTGGTTCCCAATTGAGGGTTAGTACATCTAAAACCTATGCACAGGAGGCGCTTGTCTACTAAGTCTTCTCCTTTCCAAAACTTTTTTGGAGGTGGAGAAATCTCTCACAAAGTTTGTATTACAAACACAAATAGAATAAAGTAAGACACATAAATAAGTAATACAAACAATATTGTCGATCTGATTCGGAAGTCCTGAGTATCGCGACACTCCTCCTAGCGCCTCCCCGGTCGTAGAGCTTCGAGAGTTGATTCGAGCACAAAGTAGAGATGAGTAGAAGGATTGTTGTTCTAAGCTTTGATCTTAAGGTTCTTTATAGGTCTCTTCCGGTCGACTTATAAACCTCATTTGGTCGATCAGACTTGGTAAAACCTGATCCCCACGCTGGAGTTTATCGCAATCTGGACCAAGCCACGCGATCTCGTCGTTATTAGATTTATCGATCGACCAAAATTTTTTCAGTCGACTGAACCAAGCCACATCACCGAACTGAGACCATACCTGAACCCGGTCAACCGAACCCAATTGGTGGACCGAACTAGTGGACCGGTCGATCGAACCGGTTTGGGTCTAGTTCAACCTAGGTCAAGTCCGATTCACTCTGAACTTGATCCAGATGCGTCCGATTGCATTCGTCTGCTCTCTGTCTTACTTCCAACTCCTTGTTCCTGCAAGACACACATATAAACACAACAAGGAAACACACAAATCTAATCATGTAGGATCGTGGGGGATCGATAGAGGGGGGAAGGGGGTGAATATCGATCATCATTTTCTTGCTCGTTTTTTCGTGTTCATTCTTTCTATCTATAGAGTTAGTCTAGCAACGGAATAATAATAAACTAAAAAAATAACGCAAGAATTTACTTGATTTCCAACCCCTTAGGATTAGTACATCTAAAACCTATGCGCAGAAGGCGCATGCCCACTATGTCTTCTCTTTTTCGAAGGTGGAGAAACCTCTTACAAAGTTTGTATTACAAATACAAATAGAATAAAGTACGACACATAAATAAGTAATACAAACAATATTGTCGATCCGGAAGTCCTGAGTGTCACGACACTCCTCCTAGCACCTCCCTGGTCGCAGACCTTCGAGAGTTGATTCGAGCATAGAGTTGAGATGAGTAGAAGGATTGTTGTTCTAAGCTATGATCTCAAGGTTCTTTTATAGGCCTCTTCCGGTCGACCTATAAACCTCGTTCGATCGATCAAACCTGGTCAAATTGATCCTCACGTTAGAGTTTATTGCGATCTGGACCAAGCCACATGATCTCGTCGTTATCAGGTTTATCGATCAACCAAAAACTTTCCATGACTGAACCAAGCCACTTCACCAAACCGAGACCGAACCTGGTCAACCGAACCCAATCGGTGGACCGAACCGGTGGACCGAACCGGTGGACAGATTGATCGATTGACCAAATCAATTTGGGTCTTGTTCGATTGGGGTTAAGTCCGGTTCACTCTGAACTTGGTCTAGCTGTGTCTAATTGAGTTCGTCTGCTCTCCATCTTGCTTCCAACTCCAGGTTCTTGTAAGACACGCATACAAACACAACAAGGAAACACACAAATCTAATTCTATAAGTCTACCTGACCTATTAGACTTGCCTCTTGCTCAGAGCTCACTCCTCCAATATTTCTACCTAGAGTTCACTCCCCTAGGGTTTTTCCGTTGCTATGCATCCGATCACTTTGACCTGCTTGGACTTGTCACTTGCTAGACATCCGGTCATACTTGATCTGCTTAGATTTTTTCTTGAAAAGCATTCGATTACCTTGACATGCTTAAGCTTTTGTTAGTCATCCGGTCAACCTTGACTTAACTAGACTTTTCCTTGCCAAACATATGATCACCTTTACCTGCTTGAACTTTCCACTTGCTAGTCATCCGGTCAACCTTTGACCTACTAGACTTCCATTTGTTAGTTATCCGATTAATCTTGACTTGAGCTAACTAGATTTTTCTTTGTTAGTCATATAGTTAACTTTGATCTGACTAGACTTCTCACTTAGTTCTCTTTCAAACATCTGGTCATGTTTGGATCAACCATTGGTCAAACTTGACCAGACACAGATATATTGTCAAACATCAAAACCCTGGAAGCAGATTGCACTAACATAAACATCTCAATTCATTTTCTATTATACTTAAGTGATAAAGGATTCACCAAAATGCTTTGGAGGCATGACAAGGTTTCATCATTAGTTTTATAGTTTTCTTGGGCAACATTGATCCTTCTCGCCCAGGGTTAGCCTTTTATTTATAGGGTGAGGGATAGGATTATACTATGTGTATTTATATATCTTGTTGGACTTGTGGGGTTTCATCCTCAAGTGAAAATTCCATCTTGTTTGGGTCAAGCTTTCTATCTTGCAAAAATCTTATTTAGTTAGGTCAAACTTTGTAGCTTATGGAAATTCCATTTGACTTGGTCAAGATTTCTAGCTTATGGAAATCCCTTGGTTCCCTTGGTAATTGGGTCAAGTTCTTTGGTGTACAAAATTATATTGGTAAAGCTAAGGTTTCATACTTGTTGAAGTTTTATCTTCAATTCATAGTCTCACCCCATTATCTCATTTAAAAGAGTTATTTTGGTCGTGACAAATCAAATCACGTCACAGGCCATAAAGTTAGAAATATTAGTGTAATCATGCTCCGGATGTGAAGTTTTAATGTTTGATGAATATTTAAGTTTAGGTAAAAATGTGGATCTCACTTATGTTACAAATGTGTAGGAAAAGTCCTCGCAAGTCTCGAGATCGGATGCAAGGTAAGAGAAGTCTAAGAAGGTCGAGGATCAGGTTCTTGGTAAGGAGAAGTTCTTGCAGGTTGGAAGTCCGAATGCAAGATATGGAAGTCCAAAGAGGTCGAGGGCTGAATTCTTGGCAGAAGGAAAGTCCAAACAGATCTTGAGATCGGATGCAAGGGTGGATGAAGACTCGGATATGAGGGAGCTCCAAGCACAAAAGTCCAGGGAACAAGAGGTTCATTTAACATTAAGTACTTGTGGGACAAGGTTAGTGAAGTTAGTTGTATTTCAGCCATTAGGATGGTTGTAAATTATGTATTAGTTGATTGATAGAGTCTAGCAATCGATTGATACATTGCAGATGAAAAGGGGATTTTGTGATTAAGGGGTTAGTGTACAAACCCTAAAATAGGGTTTAACAGTCGATTGTCGATTTTCAATAGTTTGAATGATGGACTAAACCCTAAATGGAGAGAGGGTTTAGTGAAACAATTGATTGTTGTGGCATAGTAATCGACTACAGTGTTAAATCCCAAATTTAGAGTTTGCACAATAACCCTAATAATCGATTGATAAATCACTTCGAGCAAACAGAACACTCTCATCTCAACTGGTCAATTCGACTGATGATTGACGATCGATTACTAGGTTCTAGCAATCGATTGGTACACAAGTTTGAGCGAACAGAATGTTCTCAACTTAACTGATCAGTCTGATTGATGGTTAGTAGTCGATTGCTAGGTTCTAGCAATCGACTAATAGCCTATTTCAAGTAAACAGAATGCTCCCAATACAATTGATCAGTTCAACTGAAGGTCATCCGTCAACTGGCGTTTCCTAGCAGTCGATTGTTATTTGAAAAACAAAATGATATGTGCCGTAGATCCAGAGTCGGTGACTGTTCAATGGTCATGTCAATGGTCAAACCTCTATAGTAGTCGATTGGTGGGCGATAGCAATCGACTGGTGGCAACAAAAAGGTGTAGGAAGTAACCCGAATGAAGGAGGTTTAAAAGGGCTTGCAGTTATCTTCTTCACACACTTCCAAGTTGCGATTCTCCTACTCGACTAAAGTTCAAAGTGCTCAACCTCAAGAACATCCAAGTGAAAAAGAAGAAGAGATCTTGTGCTTAAGGTGCCATTCATCCTTGTCTCTTCTCTCTCATTGTTTTTATTTTGCTGAAATCTGTAATATTGTTATAAGTGATTTCTTTGCCTCAGGATTTAGTCTAAGAAGGAGGAAATCTATTAGCAGTGATAGATCATTAGAGTTAGGCCTTGGAGTAGTCTCCTTGGGGGGCGGTGAACAAAGTGAACAACCTGCGTTAACGTTGTGTGTGTGATTGTTATGTGAGTTCAAGTCGTCCGCTGCGCAAACCTCTCAATCAATGCAAATCAGAGCTATTGACCTCATCTAGGTCACACGGATCCTAACAGGAGGAAGATCTTCAAACCATTTGTATGCTTGCATTAGTATTGTGTTTTGTTTTTTTTTGTTTTTTTTAAATTTATATTATCACTTTGATATCTTGATCATGCACACTTACTTACAATTTAACATTTATAATCAACATGTATTTATGCAAGAGAGATTGAAAGAAAAATGCACCATCTATTTACCTCTTCTCTCATCGATCCAGAGAATTGGTATTACAGCGAAGTTCTCATAATAAATACTTAACATCCAAGAGTGATTGCTAGCTATTTAGGAGGATATTTCATCATGCATCCACTACTCTATGATATAATAGATTTTGAATATTAGAAGATTTGAATGGATGTTTACTTCAAGATGGATTTCAATGTATTGATTATAATTAGACAAGGATTTAAAGCTCCAATTGATAATCATGAAAATACAATTGAATGGAGTAAATGGACTATTGGTAATTAAAAATTATTTTAACTCAAAACTTATCTAATACATGAGATCTGTTGTTTTTTATAAATTGATAATATGATTTATTTTTCATAAAATAATAGACTTTTTCAATAAAAACTCCATGCTACTATATCCCATAAATTATGGAATCATGATTACATGATTTATGAAATATTTTGTCTAATTTTTAGGGATATACATAATTACAAAATTATGTTTTCTCACACTTCTCTTGAAGAAGGTAAATAAATGTTAAAAATTACCAACTTGGATAAATACTTTGAAACACTAAGGTACTTAACCCTTTCCTAGTGTTTTCTTTTATATTGTAATATTCAATAACTTGTTAGTAGATGAACTTGCCTTATTTTTCTCTAAAGATGAATTGTGGTAAAGTAAGACACTGATAACCAATATTTTTATATATTATTTTGCTCTCATGCTTGACGTTTTAATCCCCTCGTATACTTAGTTTCTTCTCCTTATGATATTTTATAAGAAAAGATTTATTCCGCATTGTGATTTCTTTTACATTCGAGTTGAGGTAAGGGCCTTCTTCAGGTGGTCAAATGTGTTTTTGCATGACTGATTAAAAATGAAATCCACATCCTTTTGTAGCAAACTGGATAGCGGAAGAACAATTTTACTGAAATCACAAATGAAACGCCTGTAGAAACCTACATGGCCAAGGAAAGAACACACCTCCCACACACATGCGGGGTAAGATAAAGCTAAAATAACATCAATCTTAGTAGGGTCTACCTCAATTCCTTCCCTAGAGGTTATATGACCTAATACAATTCCTTGTACAACTATAAAATGACATTTTTTAAAATTCAACATAAGGTCAGTCTCAACACATCTACGTATTACTCTAAGCAAATTATCCAAACATATATCAAAAGATAAGTCATAACACAGTAAAATCATTCATAAATACATCCATGCAATTTTCTAAAAGATCAGCAAAGATACTAATCATACAATGTTGGAAGGTACCTGAAGCATTGCAAAGGTATAATGACATTCTTTGATATGCAAAAGTACCAAAGGGGAAGGTGAATGTGGACTTCTCTTGGTCCTTAGGGGCTATGTAAATTTAGAAGTAATTGTGTATCCATCCAGAAAATAGTAATGTGATTTACTTATTAGCCTCTCCAACATTTCTAGTAGTGGTCATTTTTGGTAGCCTAATTCAGCTTCCTATAATCTATGCACACCTTCTAGCTATTTTGCACCCATTTACTATTTGAAATTGGATAAATGATATCATCTTGTAAGAACCTGGTCACCTCCTTTTGCACCACATCCAGGATCAATGGGTTGAGTTTTCTCTGTGGTTGCCTCATTGGTTTAGCATCATCTTCAAGTAGTATTTTGTACAAGCAAGTGGAAGGGCTAATACAAGGTATATTTGCAAGTGTCCACCCAATAACTTTCTTATACTGCCTCAAAATGATCAATAGTTTCTTTTCTTGGTTAGGTTGGAGATGGGCAATGACAACTGCTCATCCTTCTCCAAATATGCATACTTCAAATGGTTAGAAAGAGGTTTTAGCTCTGGTTTAGGTAGTTGCACAACTGAAGCAAGCAATTTTGTGGGCATTGCATTTGCTACACAAATCTCTACATGTTCATCTACAACAAGATCATAGGCAGAATCAATTGACAACACACCAACATTATCATCAATATTTACAACATCTACAATTTCATCAAGAATTTAGCATGTATCATTATCATCAAAATCTGCAACATCAATAATTTCATCAATAATTTTACATGCATCATCATCATCAAAATCCGCAACATCACTCCTGAGTGTGATAGCACTAACATTCCCTTCTAGATTAGGAATGGTTTGAGAGGGAAGTTGGTTGGAGCCTTAGCAGACTGAAAGATGATGCAAGTTGGACTACCTATATCTCTAAATTTTGTATTGATGCTTTAGCTCTTTGCTGGAACTAGAGATTATTGGTCGCTAGTTGTTGTATGAGCCCTTCTAGTTTCTGCACTGAGGTCTTTATTTGACTGGGAGCAAGAGTTGGTTTGACCTGTTGGAACAACTGTGATCTGTTAGGCATCGAGTTATTCTAAAATCCAAGTGGCCTCAGGTATGCTGGAAGAGGTTGAGTAATTTGTTATTGTGTGTTCCCATACTTGAGATTTGGATAATCCCTCTAACTAGCATTACAAGTATTGGACAATGTATCATACATATTATATTTTTGGGGTTGGTAGTACTGAGATTTGATGGGGAAAATATTGGTGATGTCTTGTAGTAAAGATAGAACTATCATCTTGTTGCATGGTGGGGCATACATCAGTTGGATGAGATGGACTACCATAAATACCATAGGTTCTCATTACTTGCACTGGTTGCATGGTCGACTATTGAGATTGATTCATTACGAATTGTCTGACAAGAGATGTTATCTCATCCAACCTGCTCTCCCTTCGATGTTGCTTAGTAACGCCTCCGATAACCATCGATCTACTTCCAAATTGTTGAAAATTGGTAACCATGTTTGCTCTCAAGATCTGAAGAAACAAGTTGCTGCAAGAGGTCCTGGTCATACATTGAAACACTAAAGAAACAAGATCAAAATACATAAAAAGAAGCACATAAGAATTCAAAGAACAATCTTAAGATTATCAAATACCATTAACACTCTCCAGCAACAACGCCAAAATTTAAACCACAGAGTCGTGCTATGATAAAATTATACCGAGAATCCCCTATTATAGTGTAGTATAGGGTAACTCCATATTGTCTCTTAAAGAATGCAATGGTGAGATCTCAAGATCAAATGGTAATGGTTTTTTTTATATTCGAATGCTAAGAATGACAAACATAAAGTAATGCAATTAATAAAACCCTAACATCACTAATAAACTACAATCATAAATAAATTAACAAAAATCTTGCACTTAGTATATCCAAGGCCTACACACTCAGTGCGTGTCCACTATGCGTATCTCCTTTCCAGAACTCTTTTAGAGGAAGAAAAACCTCCTACAGATTTGTAAGGACAGTCACAAAATATGAAAAAGTGATAAATGATGTAATAACAAGCATAAAGAAAAAGCAAACTTGTCGTAAGCCGACTGGAAACCCTGAGTGTCGCGACACTCCTGGCGCTTCCCAGAACATATGAGAAGGACTTTAGAAAACTTTCTGAGCACTAGCATGAAGATGGATGTTTGCAAGAGTTGCTGGAAGATGCTTCCTCGACTCCCCTTTTATACAACTCGATCGGTACTTCTCCAGTCGAATGGACCTCTCCTGGTCGCTTGGACCTTTGCCGATTCAGTTGCAGACTCGATCCTCTTCGAGATAAGTTTTGACCTTCTCGATCGACTATAACACCCTACGGTCGTCCGGAGTTGAGCCAAAACTTATTTGAGACCCGGCTTGTTCAAACTCGATCACGTCAACTTTCGATCGACCAAAAGGGCCTGGTTGACTAGATCCTAAGTCCGGTGACCTGGATCAGTTCCCAACTGGTCCCGCCCAAGCTTTCGTCCAGCTGCTACTTCCTATAAATAAGCAAACAACAAGAAAAACCCAGTACTTGGTTTTCCTAAACCGGTTCGTCGATTCAAGTGGGAAGCTTCATCCAGTTCACCTATCACCAGCCAACAACAGTCAGTTCACCATCATCATCTCACGGGAAGTCAACCTCACCCATCGCAACCTCTCCTTCATCAAAGCCATAAGCATCCCCATAGCATCGCCGACGATCTTAACCTCCATAACCACCTTCTTGCAGCCCTCATCCCGATCAAGAGTAGGGAACACGACCTTCCTCCCGCAACCATCACCTCCACAACACCAGCATCCCAACTTCTTGGAGGGGGGGGGGGGTGAGATTGTCACCGTATATCTACGATGTTGGCTTATGCACCTTCAACAGTAGCGACCATCCTTTGCCGCAAGCCTTCTCCGCCAGCATCTTCCATAGCAAGCTCCGGCCATCCATCTCCGACCATAACTAATTTGCAACCCTTCAGTCCTAATCGATACTGACGCACCTCTCCATCAATCGGAGCTTCGGGAATCAGTCAATGACTTTGATACTTCATCTGTACGAGCAAAGAAAGGATTCCTCCTTTGCTACTCCACAGCCATCTCACGGAAGCTCTCATCATCGCATTTCACCTCCGGACAGCACCATCACAGCTCTCCATCGAGCATCCACAACCTGCAACCTCATTTCCATCTACAAGCTACTTCTACAGCCGACAACCATGTTCATTCGCGAGCTTTGAGGTCTCTCAGTTCCATGCCACAAGACTTGTTCATCCCTCAAACGGGCAGTTCTTATCGATCAGAAAGACTTCTCACTCTTGGGAACATATTGCACGTAGGGAATAAGAAGATTTGACAAAGATCACAAGAGCCATTTTATTGGCATTGAGTGTTGGAGATCTTCGACACCTTAGTTTTCATCTATTCTATCCTATGGAATACAGATTTAAAAAAAAAAGATTAATTAAGTTAGGTAACATTGAACCTAGGGTGACCAGCTCGACCCCACGAAAGTTTCTCACGGGCTATCAGAGTAAATTGAGAAGTGCTAATGTATGGAACACGGATTCAAGTTCTATGAAAGAGTAGACATGTTTGTAGCCATCTAACTACAAGAGCAAATTTGACATAATTCTCTTACACTATTTTTATTTTAGCTGATGCATTTTAATTTGCTTAATTCTTGCAATATCTTTGTTGGTGCAATCGATCTTTAGGAGTTTGATGATGGCACGGGAAAAAAGGAACTTCTGTAATGATTTGACAATTTTTGGAGTCTATAAAAGCAATCAAGAGGCGTCGATTTAAGGGATCGCAGGGTTCTGGTGACAGGCCCCAAAAGAGAATTATTTCCTAAGCGCAGAAGGATTTCGTCCACCAAGGAGCATGAGGAGATCTTCCAAAGACAACATTGACAACTACGACTGAGTTCTCTTTCCACTTCTCTCTTTACTTTGAGTTGTAAAATATTTTCTTCCTTGGCTTACATCTCCATCGCCATGGAGTAGTTTTTTTTTTAATTCTAGGATTAGAGAGTAACCCGATAATGAGTTGACACTTGTATTTTACTATTCTCCTCTTTTATTACATGATGTGTTTGATTTTTGATTCAATTTTAGTATGCTTAATATGTTAACGGTGCTAGCGTGTGTTATCATAGATCTTAGGAAAAAGGAGAAAGACCAAGAGTTGAACTTTAGTCTCCGACCTATAAATTCTGGACTTGAGGGTTTATTCATGAAAGTAATCCAAACTCTCTCGAGGATACCATTGACTATCACAAAGCATAAAGAGTTTATCTCGATTCGACTATCATGAAGTAGGGGTTATGTTTGGGTAAATACACCTGTGTTGTCCAAGAGGAAATATCGGTTACCTTAAGATAAACTACCTTCAAGCATATCTAACACTAAGGTAAAAGAGGGAATCACAAATAGATTGTCAACGATCATCGTAGTGAAATCGAAGTCCTAAAATCACCTCTAAAAATTGGTTTTCTTACAACTTCTCATTTTGCTTTCTTATTTCGTTTGTTTTCACACCAATTCTCTCGATTTCGATTCTTCTAGATAGCCTTTGTTGCACATAAAATGATTCTCAATTCCACAATCCTAGAGGACGATAATTTGACTATTTGACGACGACTGTGCACTTGCAATAGACACACATCAAATAATCCATCTAATACCTTCATTGTTCATTTTATTTTCTTTGTTATACCTTTATTGGTTTATCCTTTTCCCTATCCTTAGAAAAAAAATGAGAGTATTGGTTGATATCATAATGAGTTACATTGTCTGAGAAGGATAAATTTTAAGTGTGTGTAGGTATGTGTGAAAGGAAGAATTCTTTTTGTGGACATTGCCTAAAAAAAGGAAAAAAAAGAAAGAAAGGAGAATCCTTTATGTGAACTCAAAATGAAAAAAAGTAAATAAATAATTAAAAAAAGAGGTCCTTCTTGTTTGGTGAAGGAATGTACAAAAGGAGTTGAGCGTTAGAATATTTGGGTGGAACTTTTGTGCTCATTACTTAGTTATATTCATCATGTTTATCATTCCAATATTCTCATGTTCTCTTGAGTTTCTTTTATTTTACCTATCCTTCTTGTTTCTCTTGGTTTCATTTTGGCCCCATTACAACCCTAAATAAGTCATTTTAATTTATGCATTCATATGTTTATAGTAGTGGAGAATAGAAAATAAGCAAGCATATGATAGTTAATTTATCATGAGTAGCATTGAGTGGAAACTCCACCTTCGTAAATGCTTAAGGGAGCGAAAGCGAAAATACTTAACTTGTAAGCCACTATCATTCTTAGTTTATTCAAGTTGATTGAAATCACCATGCTTATGGATTAGTATAAGAATTGGGTCAATGAATGCCTTGATCCTTGAGAATTTGATGGCCCTTCGTAATTATCTTTTACAATCTTTGAATTGTTGGTTGAGGATTGATTGAGAGACGAGTTTTTAGTTGCTTTCTAATTTTGTTCAGTTGCCCGAGATGTGCAAAGAATAAATGTGGGAGATTCAATAATCAACATTTTTACATCCTATTTTGCTCTCATGCTTGACGTTTTAATCTTCTCTTATGCTTAATTTCTTACTTCATATATTTTATGAGAAAAGATTTATTTTGAGCTGCATTGCGATTTCTTTTACATTTATTGTATTATCTCTAAAATGTGATTATGGTTTTGTAGGGAATCAAAAAAGAGTCATTTGACTAGGATTTGAACTAAACCAATGGAACCCAATGCTAGGGTTAAGTTGAGAGGTCAGTTCAATTTGGAGAGGTTCAAAGCTTAGAGGTTGGCTTATCCAAAAGAGTGTTTCAATTTTGGAGGTGGTTCAACTTGAAAGGGGCAGTTCACATAGGGAGGCCAGTTCAAGTGGGAAGTTCATCCGGTTCAACACCGACGTCACTACAAGAAAATCCTTATTTAACAACACTCAAAAGACAACGGGTTTTTACCAAAACCATTATTTTTTTACCTTTTAACAATAATTTTAAAAAAAAATCGTTGTCTTTTAGCATTTTTTAGGAGGGCTATGACAATGGTTTTGAAAAACCATTGTCTTTTAGCATTTTTGGGGGGCTACATAACGGTTTTGTTAACCATTGTCTATGTGTACTTTTTTTGAGGACTACGACAATGGTTTTTGAAAATCATTATCTATTTGCACTTTTTTTTGGGCTACAACAAAAAATCGTTGTCCTTTTGAAAAAATCGTATCCCTCTATTCTCTTCTCACGCCAAGTATCTCAGGCGAATTTCATCTCTTCCACGCCAACCTTGGATGTCGCCAACCACCCCTCTTCCTCTCTTCCTCCACCAAGCCCGACAGCTCCACCTCCTTCCTCAATGTCGCTGGCCGTTCATCTCCTCTCCATCCCTCTCCTCAAGCCTTCACCACATCCCTTCCTCATCACCTCTTCCTCACGCCAACACAAGGAGACACTCGACGCTAAGCTTCCGATGCCACCTTCCATCCATCCTTCTTCTTCATTTTCAGCCATCTCTTCTCTTCGGGTTAGAAGAGAGAGATCTGACCACTTCATCTCCACCTCCTCTTCGGGTTAGAAGAGGAGATCCGACCACTTCGTCATACAGCAACCCTTCTTGTCACCGACACCCCCCTCTCCTCTTTGGATTAGAAGAGGAGAGTTTCGTTTATCTCCTTCACTTCCGGACAATAACTAGTCCCTTCTTCGGGTTAGAAGAGGAGGCCAGCCCTCTTCTGGCGATTCTGACATTAGCCCCTCCGCAAGTGCCTACAACTGTCGTCCACTTGCGAGCTTGGGTCGATCTCTTCATGTGCGGTTTATGTTTCTTGTTGGGTTGTTTCTTAAGTGTTGATTGTTCATTTGTGTGTTAATGCTTGTATTGAATTGATCT
>JBBUKS010000095.1:12151570-12174304 GCA_038050645.1 Hedychium gardnerianum | reverse complement strand
TTTTGTAGGATCAACATGACCCCTTGAAATTCAAAGGGTCATAACTTTTGACTCAAGACTCAAAATTCGGCTCTGTCAGTGGCCACGCGTGCAGAACTCAAAAATATTTCAGTCAACTGAACTTATCAGTTGATTGATCAAAGGAATCAGTCGACTAATCCAAGATGATCAACAAAAACATATTTGAGATCTTACAAAGAAGGTAACAGGGGTTAAGTCAATTGATAAATTGGATCAGTCGACCGATCAAATATGGCAATAAATAGCTATCAGATTGAATCACACAGGAAAGACATCTTTGGGATTAGTCGAAGGATAAGCTTGATCAGTCGACCGATCAGGCGTGATTTTCCGGATCAAACGGATCAGATTAGAGCAAAGAAGGAAGGGCGCGGGTTCAGTCGACGGATAGGAGGATCACTCAACCGAAAGGATCAGTCGACTGATCAGGTTTTCAGTTAATGGAACGCAGCCTGTATAAGAAGCCCTCGGAGTCCGAGTCGATCATAACCTCACTCTGTGCTCCATCGAGCCACTGCTACTGCTCTTCGTGCAAGTTTTCTATTACAACACCAAGAGGCTCTTCGACACTCAACACTTCATCTCCTACCTCTAGTGTCGGTACATTTCATTTAGTACTTGCATTGCCATAGGAAGATAGTAGTGTTGTTACTATCTTCCTCACACTTGTACGAGTTTGCTTCTTCTCCAAAAGCTTTCGAAGAGAAGAGATATAATGGATTAACCCATCGATACGATCCAAAGGGTCGTGGATTCTTTGAGTAGGAGTCGACTAGGCTTCGAACCAAGTAAAAAGGAATTATACTTTTTCATTTTTGTTTATTTATTTCCGCTGCAACTTTGATTTATGAGAAAAGAAAATATTTTCAAACGAACGAGATTCACCCCCCCCTCTCGTATTCCACAATCCAACAACTCTTGTTTCAAGTAAAACATTTCTCGTGCTTCCCTTAACAGTATTAACTGTAGAGATTGTGATATGAAAAATAGTTTCTAAGCAAAGATTACAGCATTGCTTCTTGCAAAGCTTACAAGTTCCTTGTTTGATAATTGCCTGCATATGAAGCATGGGATATTATCCGTGCCTTCTTTAAAATTCTATTCATGAAGACAAGTTTTTTGGTGAGATCTTAAATCGCTAAAAGTTTGTGGTATATATTGGTGATACATTAGGATATTGTGGTATAAAAATGTTTTATCCTTCAATCATCAAATGTTATATAAATGTTATGTTGCCCGACTTAGAGGGAGACGTCCATGTGGTACGGGGCCCACCAACTACCATGCGGGCGCTTCCTTTCAGTCGTGTACAGGAGTCGCGCACTGGAGTCAAACAACATAACATTACTCTCTATAGATAGAGAGAGAGAGATAGGATGTGTGGGTTGATCTACAAATGTAATGGGGTATCAAATTACATAGCACCTCAATCAAACTCCAACTGCCAACAGGTTGAATCAAATGGATATTAATTAGTGTACAAAAGAAATAGATAAAAGGTCAATGTTTTGCAATCCCCCATGACTTTGTGTGATGCAAAAAGTGATAATGCTCATTCCAGACGTCCTTTTATTGTCCGTCCCAAAGTTTTATGGAAGAGATATAAATCACGGTACTGAGCGACTTCTTAAGTGCGAAATTTTTTTTCCCCTAAGGGAATGAATCCCAGGGGATTCAAACGTTACTCTTGTGATATAGTTTTATCATTTGAATAACAACTCAACTACACTCATGAGGGCAATCTCACATGACTTTCTGATACGACACAATAATGTTCCATAGAAAAGAATGGCTAGAACCGCTAAAGATGTGTTTTGTAGGCTTGTTTACCAACATCTACGTTGAGGAGATGATTGTGATATGACAAGTGAGAGCTCCACTTGTTGAGTTGTGAAGGTTTCTGGCCGAGTCGTAGGGTTTAGTGTGATGGTATGAAATTTTTTTTTTTAAATAATCAAAGTTCAATTCTCACGCAAGCCATATATGATGATTAAACTACTAGTTAAATTGAGATATCATATCAAAAATTATTATATTTTTTAAATTTATTTAATGGACGGAATATGAAATTAAATCATCTACTTAGAATTAATCGGATCATATAATTTGATATTTGGTATTAAAAAAAAGCAAAGGTTTGTGGTCGAGGTTGATGGTTTCAATGCAAATAAAATAATAGAAAATATATATTTTCTCACCTGTCAATTCACTATAGAAATATTTTTTCTTCTATTTTCTCATAAAAACAATAGAAGAAAAATCTGTTTTACCCACCCCTTTTACCGGCCATATTTTTCTTCCATACCATTAGCCTTAGTAGATAACCCTAAGTCTAACGAATAAAATTATATTCCATTGGTTAGAGAAAGCTAAGGCCCTACCCACATCCCTACTACTTTCTACTATTGAGTTCCTCAATCCTATTCCTATTGATTTATTACTTGTTAGCAACTTCCATGATAATACCCTCTACTAGAAATAACATCATCATCTATGGACCTTTCCCAATACGAGCAGACAACATGATCCTCAACGAAGAAGAAAAATAAAGGCCAGAACTAACATATCATGTTACCTTACCTAACACTGGACAAATTCTTGAAGTTAATAAGTTGGTAAAATTGAAGAGACATTTTGATAGAAACATCAAAAGGAGACAATATTGCTGAGTATGGACTATAAAAAGGACATAAACAATACTAGTTGTCAGGGGCGAATTCAGGATAAGTTTGGGGAGCTAGGTTTAGGTTTGAGGGGTCGGGTTGATGCGTCTCCCAGCTATGCGATGACTTGCTCTATGAAAGCAGCGTCACAAGACAACGTGATCGATCTGTAGACGACCAACAACCCAAACTCTTCCTCCGTCTTCTGAAGGGTTGTGGTCCCCTAGTCCTATAGTAGATCCGGCCTTGCTACTTGTTTAAGAGGAATGAGCTCAGTTGAAGTTGATTTTAATTAAACTAAGAAAAGAAGATAATTTGATATAGCATGCCTGAGCACCATGTTGGCCACCCAGCATAGTGCTCATTGTTGTATTTTAATCTTATACCTGAAATAGCTCACATTGGCCGTATATTGCTTGCTTATATTTGTATTTTTTTTTATCTTATCTTAGAAATGATATTTTGTTTTTTTCAAAAGATAATAAATTGTTAGGCATGATAATATTTATCACAATACAATTTGTTACCATCAAACAAGATATATTAGGAAATGAATCAACCACATATATATGATGGCCAAACTTCAAACACAATAGTTTACACGTCCTATTTATCACAATATAGCAAACCCTACGACTCATGCGTCTAACACATTTTATGGTTACCAACTTTGAAGATAAATCTTGGTTTACTTATGAGGAAAGATAAGAAGAGATGGCGGAAGAGGAAAAGAAGATACAAATGCACATAACTGATTCGTGCTCTGTGGAATTGTATGATACTTTCTCTTCCTTCTCCTCCCCCTACAATCTTTTCATCCAAGTAAACTCATCATAAAGACTTGCCAAATAGAACTTAGGAAAAGAAAGAGTAGCTCTTTGCTTGTATAATAATCAGCCTTAGTCCACCGATAGGAGATAAGATCATCAGGAAAACCCCAAGGATAATGCATATCTGGAGCAAACCAAAACAATGAAATTAAACAAAATTTGAGTAAGAAATAAAGTGATGCAAAGGATTGGTCAAGTTGTGTTTTGTTACCCAGTTAGTGAACCAAGACAAGCTAAATCTTCTGGGCTTGTAGATAACTAGCCACATTACACATGGAAGCTGTTTAACGTTTACAAGAAAACTTTGAGAACTGTTGTTAACCTTGAAGAATTGATCACTGTAAACTGAATTAAACATTGGTTATATGATAAAAACAAGTAGATGCTTACGAAGTATGTGGTTGGCGCGAATGCAAAGCCTCCGAAAAATCCAAGGAGACCTCCAAAGAAGGGGAAGACTATGGCAATAAACATGGTCAATGCTGAAAACCAGAAATAGAATTAGTGATCCCATGGTGCGTTAAGAGCTCAAGATTTTAAGATTAAACATAAGCAAATCTAACTGACCAACATAAACTGAACGAGAAATTAGGCGCAGCATTAGGCCCGGACGGAACTTCAGGCTCTTGACAAGAATTGTTTCTATCATATCAAAAACTGGCATGGCATATATCTGCAAATAGGACCAGAACAAGGCTAGAATAAGGAAAGTAATAAATTTTAAAGAGAATCTTTTGGGTATCAGAAGTAAGACATCTTTGTTGTGAATGTATGATTTATTACCTGGTAGCTCCCAATGACATGAATGACCACAAACATGTTGGCAATGGCAATGAGCCAACTAGGCTTCTCGAGGGTGATAAGGATATTGTCCTCGACAGTATTGCCAAAAGCCCAATAACCTATCAACGCAACTGGGAAGTAGCAAATAGCCACAACGATGTAGGCAACAACGACACCCTTCCACATTGGCTTCTTAGAAGGCTTCTCAGGAGTGGAGGGGATGGTTGCTTGAATCTCCAACACAACATTGTGGCCAGCATAAGCAAAAGCCACATCCCCCAGTGCAGCAAAGAAGTTGAAAACTGTCCCCGGCGTGGTCGAAGCCTTGTACCCAAACTCTACATTTTCTTGCTTCCCTTTGTGAAGTGCACCTGCCCATGCAATGGTGGAGTAACTGGGAAAGAATAGATATATATCATCATTCATTCAATTGAACATGTATATTGTGAATATGATGTTTTGAATGGGCGTAATTGATTTAGCACCTTAAGGACATGACTGCCGCAGCCAGGGAGACACCTGAAATTGAATTGAAGTTGGGGAGTTGCGATAGAACAAAGTGACACGAGCCAAAGATCATGATGAAGTAGGTGAGCTTGATGGACTTGCAGTCAGGGCAAACAAGATCATGGAACTTCTTGAGAGATTTTCCACCAGTGACCATGTAAACAATATTCACCCCGACCTCCACAATAAGTTGCTGGGGCACCACAATCCAAAGCCCAAGTTTCTCCCCGAAAGCATGCTGCCCGAGTTCATGATACCGGTCGAAACGCTTTCCAGGAACCATCTCGTGCATCTCCACCATTTGCCAGAGGGTGTACAGGGTGATGAACCATGAGATAACGAGGACAGTAATGCCCGGACCCCTGTTCATGAATGAACTCAAAGACTATTATTCTCTTTTTCCTAACCCGAACAAGATGTGGTAAATGTGGAGGAAGAGGTAGAACTTACCAACCAAGCTGAGCCAAAGCATAAGGTAAGCTAAGGACACCAGCTCCGACCATGGCTGTGACATTGTGGAAGGCTGAATACCACCACTTGGCATTCCTTGAAGAAGTGATGGGGAGCCAATCATCAATGCTCTTCTCCTTATATGTCTGCAGAACATCAAAGACATCACTTAATTAGCATTGCAGATAGAACATCGTAAGTCTTCAAAGTTCTCCTTATCGATTATCTTTTCCAAGAAAACAATTACAAGTTCTCAAATAGGACATCGATGGGAAAAAAGAAATCAAAGATTGGCCGGCAAACAACAGTTTTGTTCTTGTTCTCATGGAAAAGTGGAAAAACAAAGACAAAAAAAAGGTGTAAACCTTTATGGTGCTTTTTTCCTTGACTATGAACAATTATCAGAATTATGTTGATCAAGGCTTCATATGTCTTCTACATATTGATTTACAATTATTTTTTCCCTTGGGTTACATGATTGTCCATGCAATGGCAATGTAAAACCTGTAAGAAACCACTTCAAAACGAAAAACATACTCATTGAACAAACAAAAGGGAAAACAAAAGGCAGAGAAGAAAAATAAGGCCTGCTTCAGTTTATCGAAGAATTTAAAAAGGAAGAACTAGGCTGAAACAAAACAACTAATAGAGAAAAATAGATAGATTCCTACATCTTCCGTCAAGAAAGAAGTCTCTGATGCAGCAGTCTATATATGAGTTCAAAGTACCTTATCGGATTCCAGTGGCATGGAGGAATCCTGTGTGCCCATGTCTACAGTTGAAGCAATCAGAGGAGAGCTTGTGGGAAAGAACAGCCCCAAAAACTGAGAGAAAGAAGGCGGATGAAGATGGAAATATATAGACACTGCGACAATTAGCTTTTTAAGACTTCTTAGGTAACCTTGTTGCTGGGTTATAATTTTACTTTTATTAATAATTGATTTGAAAATAACAAATTAAATGTGTATGTAATTTAGTAGATAACTAAATATAATATATCCATGAAAAGAAATAGTTTGCTCCCGGGATAATGATAAATAGTTAGATTTTTTAATAGGTAATTAAGGGATTTAAGGTTTGAATTTCATATGCGACATATTACAAGAAATTTTTCCTATAGTAAGAAACGAACCTAAGAATGTTTGTTATTTGGATGAGTTTTTATTAACACTTTTCGATTTACCTTGATGATCGAATTTTTCCTTCAATGAAAAGCGGGGCCTAAGAATGTTGATCATTTGGATGGACTTCTATTAGTACTTTCCGATTTATCCTGGTGATCGGTGAAAATTTTTTATAGGATCGAACCGATCATTCTAAATCCGATATTATTATTAATCATTTTTTTTATGAAAAAAATAGTTCATAATAAAAAGGGAAACTAAAAGAAAAATGGGAAAGGATATTCTTCAAATGGAAAATCACACTTTAATCACAATAAATTCTTGCAAATACAACAGCTGTAAATTTTCCGTTAATGTATGCAAGAATATTCAATCGATGTGTGAACATAGGAAAATTAATTGGCGCAGATATGCGTTTTTTTTCTTCTTTATATGGTGGATCTTTACATTCTTGAGATATTATTCCTAATATTGTGGAATGAATCAAAGTTAATGCTGAATCTCTATAACGAAGAAGCATTAAAAGCAAGTTTAATTGAGGTTTTAGATATAAGGAATCTAATCGTACCACTCGGGAGACCATTAGTTTTTATTATTTTCATGAAATAATTGTATATTTATAATTTAAATATATATTTACTTGAAATATAATCAAATCGACTAAACTTCAGTTTGGCCTTATGATGTTTTAAGTAAACTTTATATAACATAAAAATAAAAAATGCTAGTCATTAGGACAATAAATAAACTAAATGTTGGTAGGATTGTAAACAAATCGAACCAAGCCGAATCAATTTTTATAATGTTCAACCTTATTTAATAAGATAATCGAGCCGAGTCGAAACTAAAATGATCCAAGTCATTAAAATGATTGTTTAAGCTTGACTTAATTTTTTTTTATGAACTTGAGGTTGGTTCAAACTTAACATGAGCTTGATTTATTTAGATATTATCAAACTCTCAATTTAAGTTTGTTTGATTATTTGAAACTTTTATATTTTTAAGTTTATTTAGTTGGTTAGTAACCTAAATTTTGAGAGTTTATTTGTTTATTTAGCATATTGATAAAAAATTTATTAATGAATATAATTTACAAACTCTCTTCGTGAACTCTCTTTATTAATGAATATTAACAATCAAGTTGAACACATATGTGTTCATACTTATTTATTTAGTTTAATAAATTGTTCAAACTTATTTATTTAATTGATCTTGTATATATTAAATAAACATAAATAATTTTTTATCAAGTCGAACACAAAGTTTATTAATGAATTTAGTTCATTTATGGCCTTAAATATTAATGTTGGACTTAGAGTTTATTTATATTTGTCCATGATAATATAGGGGACCACTTCCCCTCTAACAACTAAGTAGAAAATGTAAGATTGAAGAAGTCGAGAGGAGCGAGAGGGTGAATCTCATTCGTTTTAAAATCTTTTCATTTCTCAAAAATTAAAGTTAAATTACAACAGAATAATGAAATGATAAACACAAAAACACAAGTCTTTTTTACTTGGTTCATAGTCCAGCGACTATTACTCTAAGGTCCGCGATCCTTGACCGCTATCAATGGACAATCTAATATAGTTCTTCCGAAGAAGCAGATTCATACAAGTATGAAAAAGGATAGTAACAATACTACTATCTTCAATGAATAAGTGCAAATATAAAAACAAAGTACCAACAACAAGAGTAAAAGGTTGAGCGCAGTTGTTGTAGAGTCTCTTGGCATAGAAGTATCAACACTTGCACAAGCAGTAGCAGAGATGAGATAGAGCATGTAGAGAGTTGTTTTCAGCTCGGACCCCGAAGCTTTCTTTTATAGGCATTGTTCGGTCGATTGAAAACACGTTTAGTCATCTGAACGATTGATCCAACTATCCGTCGACTGAACCCGCGTCTTTCCTTCTTTGCTCTGATATGATTCATCTGATCTCGTAAATCATGTTGTTCGATCAACTGATCAAGCTTATCCATTGACTGAACCTCTGGATTTCCTTCCCTGTGAGATCCAATTTGATCATCTGTCATTTCCTTTTATCGATCGGTCGACTGATCCAACTTATCAGTCGGCTGAACCCCTGTTGCCTTCTTTGCTAGATCTTTAATCTGTACTGTTCTTATCCCCTTGGATTGGACAGCTGATACTCTAGTTTGTTCGACTGATCAAATGAAGATCTCTGAATTCTACACACGTAGCCACTGACAGAGCCTGATTCTGAGTCCCGAGTCAAAAGTTATGACCCTTTGAGATTCAAGGGGTCATGATTCTACATTAATAATGATCATATAAAACAGAGTTAGACAATAGATAATAGTATGTATGAATGACAGTTAGGACTGTCTTAATCTCAACTTAGAAATCTCCATTGGTTTCTTTAGTTGGATCAGCACCTAAGGTTTGTCCCTACCAAGACAGGACCTCACTGCACTCCTTCCATGAGCTTACCTCAACTCACTTGTCAAACATCGGGTCCTCCAGATTGATTTGAACTTTAACGGCTTAGCATCGGATCAGCCTGCTAGGGCTTCCTCTTGATTTATATCGGGTCCTCTCTAATCTACCGAATCTACTTGCCAGATGTCAGATCCACTTGACCCATCTGAACTTCCTGAATGGTTTTCATGATCTGCTGAGACTTCCATTGCCTAATCGCAACTAGGACTTTCCCTTGCCTAACCTCAACTAGGACTTTCTTGCCTAGCCTCAACTAGGATTTTCCCTTGCTTAGCCTAGATGAGGATTTTTTGATTAAGCATCATGCACACTTTATCAATTCATTAGATAATAACAAAACTTAACTTTGAACCTTTGATAACATCGAAACACAAGTTCGATTCTGGTGCTCCTTGCACCAACAGAAAAGATAGCTTAATTGTACATGGTCTCCACGTTAGAATAGCCCAAGCATGATATCCACGTCATACACTTTAAGGGAACATTCCCATCCAGGAATATCCCTCCTCAGATCATACGCTCTATGGGAACATCCCTGTTGGGGCTCATAAGCTTTATAGGAACATTCCTGCCCAGGGACATATCTGCTTGGCTCAGAGGCTCTATGAGAACATCCCCATCTAGAAACATCCCCACTTGGCTCATACGCTCTATGGGAACATCCCCATATTGGAACATCTCTGCTCAACTCATACACTATGTGGGAACATCCAGTCTGAAAACATCCCTGCTCGGCTCATACAAGGAACATCCCCGTCCAGAAACATCCCGCTTAGCTTATGCACTATATGAGAATATTCCCATTCTGGAACATCCATGCTCAATTCATACACTCTATGGGAACATCTCCGCTTGAGAATATCCCCGCTTAGCTTCTATGCTCTATGGGAACATCCCATCCCAGAAGATCCTCGTTTGACTCATACACTCTATGGTAACATCCTCGCTCAAGAACATCTCCGCTCAACTCATACGCTCTATGGGAACATCCCCGCTCAACTCATACGCTCTATGGGAACATCCCCGCAAGACTCATATACTCTATGAGAACATTCTTGCCTAGAACGTCCCAACTCAACCCCTCCTTAATGGTTGGACCGAAGTCCATCCCCACTCGACTACGTAATTAGTAATCGACATATTAGTGAAGAAAGGATTACACCATTGTGGACGAATGAAGATATAACTAATGTAACGAAAGAGGCAAAGCAGCATTATAAAAGGTGGGTTAGGGGTAAGGTAAGGAAGATAGTATGAATGCCCCTTTTCTCAATTTTGAACACTTTTATTTTTAGCAGTGTTATGACTTAAGCATCAAAGTGGTTTTGCCAACCATCACCGATGCCCGATGGGGAGTGCCTTTCTCCCCCTCAATTGTGGTAGAAGAGCTACCAACCAATTTCCAACAACCACAAGTAGGGGAGTACAATGGTACTATAGACTAGATAGATCACCTATGTGAGTTCAAAAATGCTGCTCTCCTGCACCAATACACGGATCACATTAAATGCTAGGTTTTTCTAACCACTGTAGTTGGGCCACCCTAGTAGTGGTTTTCTAACATTTGTTCATTCGAGGATTTCGCAATGGTGTTCCTACATCATTTCTCTAGTTGTAAGAGGTACCCCCTAATTCCTCTTTACTTATTCAATTTGAAATAGAAGGCCTAGGAGTATTTGTGGGAGTACATTCAACATCCCTGCTCGGCTCATAATATCTATGGGAACATCCCCCCTTGGCTCATACGCTCCATGGAAACATTCCCATCCAAGAACGTCCCTGCTCAGCTCATACACTCTATGGAAACATCTCTATAATAGAACATCCCCGCTCAACACCTCCTTAATAGTTGGTGTTATATTTGAGAGATGTCCTAAGGCAATCGCCTTACGAAATGTGTTATTTATTGGATAAATAGTGATTCATTATTTGAGTGTACATTTATTTATGTATATGATTGGATCTTAAACTCATTTACTGAATGTACGTAATACAATTCATAGCATGAGAGAACTTATGATCAGACCATAACTAGTGAGTATCTTCACATGTGTATTTATGAATGTATTGAAATATTTCCTAGTCGTTGAATTGATGAGTTCGGACATCATCGATTCTGAGAGACTAGTATGTGTTATACTCCTTGGTTTATCTAAGTAACTGTTCTTCACTAGCTGGAGACATTGATATATCGAGAGTTAAACGTGGATGCTAGTTATGAGTAACTAGTTCATTGGAGTGATCTGCCATGAGACTTCATATGGTTCTTTACATATATGGATATGTCAATGAAGATCTCATTGTAACTTAAGTACAAGTTTCCTTCGACTTGAGGTATCCAAGTCATCTTGGTCATGGAGACTTATACTTTTACATCTTAATCAAGCATCTTCTTGGAGGTGTGGACCCGAGATGATTGGGTATAAGTCGAAGTGCCCGAAGGTATTTGGATAGCCCACAGAGAATTCACTACTCCTTATATAAGGAGACGTATATCCTATGGTCACTTGTCATAATTGTTACACGAAGTCTATGGCCAAAGCAATACATATCAAGAGTATGGTACTCTTGGACACATGTCTCAGTAATTTAAAGCCACAGGACAAGAAAGTATAACTTGGGTTAGGTGTAACATAGTCAACCTAGTGGGGACTGACAGGTAGACCATGTCTTGAACCAAGTGGGTATAAGATGAGTAAAAGGAACGAGGCACGACTAACTGTAGCTGCTGAAGGGTTCAGAAGTATTTCTCGAATCAACTGTGATTTTTTGATTAATTGGGATCATGATGTACTACTAGGTGTCACTCATGATCGATCCATAATTAATGCTTAATTATGGACGACCAACATAAACCGGGAACCTACAAGGTCACACGCACTACGAGTTTATCCGAGAAACATAAAACGAGTTTGAGAAATAGATTCTCAGATCGAGAGAGATTAAGTTTGATTGGACTAAATGAAGGGCAAATAAGGAAGATATTTTGTCGAAACGAAAGTGTGGATGGCTACGTCTTTTGAAGACGAATTGGACCTTCTTTGATTTAATTATAAACTAAAGAGATTTGGTTTTAATTAAAAGGGGTTTGGTTATTGAACCAAGTGATTTAGTTTTGAACCAACATGGTTTAGTCTTGAACCAAACTTAAGGCTAATGGTTTGGACTTTAGGTTAACGAATACGGGTTTGGATTCAATAATCAAACCCGTTAGGAGATTTATAAATAGACTTAGGATGGAGAGAAATCACACACAAGTTTTGGATCATAACTTAATTGTTAGGTTTTTCCTAAACCCCCCTCCCTCCTCTCCCTCTCTTTTCCGCCGCTGACAACAATAAGGAGGGTCCTCCTTGCGCCACCACCGGAGCTACTGCCATCATCCAACCATGCCAGTGTTGCTTCCTCTCCGGCAACCCTCTGTTGTCGGATATTGCGGTGTCGCAACCGCCCTAGGATCACTATCGAGACAAGGGTGTTGCCACCCAAAGGACGTCGACTAACCTCCCTAGGTGTTGCCCATGTCCGAAGAGCTACTCTGGCCATTCCCCTTCTGTTCACAAATGTTGTCCCACGCGGAAAGAAACTAGAAGAGCTGTCGGCAGCACTTATTTGTCGCTGGATTAAAGTTGTCGGCCCATGCTGCTACTCCTTCATGTGCCGGCCAAGAGAACAAGCTGTTGCTATTCCGGCAGCGAGGTTGCTGCACCCACTAGTGGAGGGCAACACCACCAAAGTTGTTGTGCATTGGAAAGGTTGTTCCGGCCAAGCTGGGCCGCCCAAGTTGTTGTCCCGGCCAGCAATTGTGGCTGTTGGGACACCGCCGTCCAAGGACATGTTGTCCCCTTTTGGGCAACGGGGTTCTAGCCTCCGAACAACAGTCGTAAGGTTGTTGTTCACTCGCTTGGTATTGTCGGGTTGCCTTGTGCCGTTGGGTACAGGGTCGAAACCTGATCCCTCTCTCGGATCACTTTGTCTCCCTCCCACCCCCCTCAACTAGCACCAAAGCGAAGACACGACTTGTGAATTAGCGAAGTCAACTCGAGGATAACTCGGCATGGATATGAGTAGAGACAAGCTTCGTTAAGCTTGCTCGATGATTCTGATAGAAGCTAGCCATGTGAGGCTAGCAAACGTTCTCTACAAAGTTCGATAAAGAACTTGCAGGTATATCTTCTAACAAAGTTATTTTGATCTATGGTTATGTCTAGTGCATGTGTGTATCTTGTATGTGTGTGATGTATATGTCGTAATAATTTAGATTATTATCATACTTTTGCTACTTGTTTTCGAAATAAAATTTTAAAATACGCATCCGGAAACCCAACAATTGGACCCAAGTCCATTCCCAACACTACGTAACCGGTAACAAACATATTAATGAAAAAAATGGTTACATGGGCATGGATGACTGTAACTATGGTTGTTGTAACAGAAGCGGTAGAGTCACATGATAAAAGGTGGGTAAGGTAAGAAAGAAGGAATGAACACCCCTTTTCTCAATTCTAAACACTTTCATTTCTAGTAGTGTCCTGATTTAAACATCGGAGAGGTTTTGTCGGTCATCACCAGCACCCTCTCGCCTATGTTACCATGTAGGAGTTGAACAACTAGGCAAATAGCTCTAAAGTCAAAACCCATGAAGAAGACAATGAGGAGAGAAGAAGAAGAGTCGCTACAACATTTTGGTGTTGTCTAAGGGAAATATGATAAAAGATGTTGAGGATGATGAGTACAAGGAAAATCTAGTGGAAGTGCATGGAGAAACTGTGGACGGAAGGCAACAATCATCCATTCTCGCGGTTATGGAAACAATTGTTGGTCCCATTACTCTAGGACAATTAACACATATTATCACTTCCAAGTTAGAGATTCTTCGGCAACATTGAACCTTATCTCCGATAGAAGTAGAGTGAGATCAAAATCGCCCTTGGCGGTTCCCCAAGAAGGTCCATGCAAAGCATACCAGAGAGAGCCCAATATCTCTAGTTCCAAAAGAGCTCCTAGAAGCCCTAATGATTTGTCGCTAAAGAAAGTCACTGCCTGACGAGGAATCTTTTCTCCCTGACCTTTGTGATAGAAAAGCTGCCATCCAATTTTCAGCAGCACAAGCAAGATAATACAATGGTACTACAGACCAGACAGATCACCTATGTTGGTTGGAAAATGCTACTCTCTTGTACTAATACCCAGATGATGTTAAATGCAATTTTTTGTTATCACTCTTGTTGGGGTCGTCCCAGCAGTGGTTCAATACACTAAAGCCCGATTTCATTTGTTCATTCAAAGAATTCACAATAGTGTTCCTACATCATTTCTCTAGTTATAAGAGGTACCCCCAAACTCATATTTTTTATTCAATTTGCAATAGAAGGCTCAGGAGTCTTTGTGGGAGTGCATTCATCATTTCAATCAGATGGCCCTAGAAGTACCCTCAGCATCCCTAGAGGTTTGGACCAGCACCTTCTCCCAAGGCCTCCGGGGAGGGGATTTCTTTCAGTCGCTAACTAAGAAGCCACCTAAAGACTATGATGAGTTGTTCGATCAGACCAAGGGATATATCAATGTTAAGGAAGCCCAAAAAGCAAAGAAGGAATAATGCAACTCCACTTACCCTAGCGACAATGGAGAGAAAAGGCTAGAACACTGACCCTCATTGTGTCTAGTGCGACATCGGCCTTATGCACCTTACACCTCCTTAAAGGTGTCTAAAGTAAGTGCACTCTAGATTTGTGATAATATTGAGTAATCTGGTGACCACTATATTTTGAGAGATGCCCCTAATGGCCCCGGTCAGATACTATCTATAATTTCCATCACGAGTATAGGTACTCCACTGAAGATTACTCCATGTTGGACCAAGAGATTGAATGGGTGATTAACATTTACTCACAGGTACATTATAAATTAGTGGTGAGCATTCCCAATCATCCTAGGGCCCCTTTTCATTTGGCCACTGATGTGTGCAAACTGCAAGTGTACGATTGTCGTCAAGAAATAAAATATCATACTCTGAAACTGTTAAATCGAGTACTAGTATGAATACAAAGTAGGTTATCTAAATGAATCAAAATCAAGAGAATTATGTGTGAATAAAACAAACTAAGAAAGAAAATGAAAGTTTGTTGGGAAAATCAATATTTGAAAGCAATTCTAGTACTTTGATTTCACTGCAATAATCGTTGACACCCTAAATGTAACTCACTCTTTTACCCCTGTGTTTGATATGCATGAAGGTGGTCTATCCCGAGGTACCAGATATTTCCTCTCGAACAATACTGATGTATCTACCCAAACGTAGCGCCTACTTTCGTGGTAGCCTTACTAAAGCAATTGCTTTCTCAAGAAGGCTCCTGTCATGATGTCTCATGATCCTCTAGGTGCTATCACTTACTTAGTGACGTCAAATAGGAGTAAATTCATTAAGTTATGTGATAGTCAATGGTACCCTCAAGAGGTTTTAGACTACATTCGTGAACAAACCCTCAAGTTTGGGATTTATAGGTCAGAGAGTTAGGTTCACCTCTCGGTCCTTCCCTTTCCCTCTATGGTATGATAATGCATGCTAGCACCGTTAACATATATGCATACAAAAATTGAATCATGTATCAAACACGTCATGCGATAAAAAGAGTTGAATTAATAAAAATCTAGTGTCAAAATGCATCAAGCTACTCCCTAATCCTAAAATTAAGAAAACTACTCTATGCAGATGGAGATACAAGTCAAAGACAGACTTAAGAATTCTACAACTCGTATGAATGAGAGAAGAATAAGAAATCTCAGTTCCAGATGTCAATGTAGTCTTTGGAAGAACTCCAAGCTCCTCCATAGACAATATCCTTGTGGCTCCTTGGAAACAGCTCTCTCCTAGGGTTCCCTATCATGGGGAATTGATGATCTCTATAGAAGCCCCCTTGATCCTTTTATAGCCTCCAAAGCCTTCCAAATTTGTTACATCTTTCTTAAAAGTAGGAGAGCTACCACCTGACCACGACCGTGTTGGATAGGACGACATGGCCATGTGACATTTAGTTCAATAGTAGTCGGTTGAGCACAACCTGACCTTGTTCAACTCAAAAAATTTATCGTCAACCAACAGCAAGGAGCATGATCGTGTCATGGGACACGGTCTACCCGCGTATAATGCTAGAAATCCAATTGTTGCTCTCTTGCTTGCCTAGCTCCATAGGGGATGCACAATCATGTTAGGGGAAATGGTCAGACCATGCACCATGTTGGAATGCACACTCTAAGGCTTTATATCCTATTAAGCTCCAAATTCACGTCTATCAATAAAAATGCACAAAGAGCAGTTCTCCGAACTAAAAAGATAAAGGTGATGCAAAAGTGATGAAAGTATGAAAAATATGCTCATGTGATGAATCAAATATATGCAAAACAATATCAAAAATATATGCATGAAACACATGCATCAAATACCCTCAGACTTAAATCTTTGCATATCCTCAAGAAAAACTTGCAATCTAAACTCATATGTGTGAATGATAGAACATAATCCCTAGCGAATCCATCTAATCTTGTCTAGCAGTTTCATTAGCGAGCAAAGGTACACGAATCATCTGAATGTGGCCTAACCTAAAAGGTCTTTGTGCGTCGTGCAAAGTGACTCAGGTCTAGTGGAGGCACGAGATGGTCAGTCTATATCAATAGACACAGGAGGAGGAATAGCAATGGTCATGAGCCAGTTGGCTCAGTTTTGGTCTATAATGTACTCAAGGTCAGGTAGAGGGTGGGGTAATTGGTTCCTAAGAACCATGAAGTAACAATCATCTTCATAGCAATACAAGCCTTTAGATTGATCTTGGAGCTACCCGTGGCTCCTCTAATCCGTGTAACACACCGTCAATGGCTAGGGCGATAGGTGTGATCAGTCCGCCAATGACAATGTTCCCTGCCAAGGCATTACCAACCTTAACGAGGTGTCTAACCAAATATGAGCCAGTATCAAGATTTACATTGTGTATCATGACCCATAAAAATAGTAACTCGCTCTGGAAGACCACACGTCGCTATCTCCACGACTAAAAATAGTGTGGGCCATGATGTGGTGGAGATAGCGAAAATAAGGATTTTGGAGGGCGGTGTCTTTGATTTTGAGGGAACGATACTCTCCTTCACTCGTGTTCTCACCCCCAAAAGAAAGTGTTGTCATGGAAATTATTGGGCTCTCTCCTCTCCCCACCACATGGTAATTCATAAACAAAGTTACATTCTTCTAAGGTCTAGTGGTATTCCATATTAAACAACTGGAAAGTAATCCGACCTTCAATACACCCTTCACCCTATAAGATATTCACCTCTACTGAACTCAAGAACTCATGGGTGATCCTAAGATACTTCATACCCATCAATCCATTCCATGCTACTTGGTTTATCATCCAATCTATATCATCCCTAAGTCCAAGAGTATGTAAAACATGGTCATCCATATAGCGAGTGTTCACAATTTTCCATTTAACAAGTACATCGTAATGAGCCTTATGATTAGCATCTCTAAAAATAATGTCGTAAGGATTAGCATTGTTACCCTTACCGAAGGATTTTCCCTTTCCTTTGTCTATGACCTTATCCTTTCCCTTGTCGCCAGAGCTTGATCCTTCTCCACGTCATCTCTTGAACATCTTATACCTATACAAAAATTTAGACAAAGAAAAACTTGAAAGCATGGGGTTAGGGTTTAGTGGAGGAAGAAGATGTGGAAGAGAAGAGAGATTCTTCTCTTAGGGCTTGGAAAAGAAGAATGCTTGAGAGGGAGATGAGAAGAGTTCTTGAGGTGGAATAGAAGAAAAGAGAGCTTCTTCTCTTATGGATTGAAGAAAGAGCTTGAAGAAGGGTTCCATCTCCTTGAGGTTGGAGAGGAAGAAAAGAAGGAAACTAGGGTTTCTTGTGGAGGAGAGGAAGAAAATCGAGAGCTTGAGGAGATGAGGGCTCAAGATCTAGGGCTCTTGAAGAAGGAAGAAGGAGTTTCAGGATCTTTGGGAGAGAGGGGAGGAGACACGACTAGGGCACGGTGGAGAGAACACGAGAGAAGAGGAGGTTTTAAACCTCTCTTCGAAACGCAACACAGTCATACTTATGGGCATGGCCAAGCTGTGTTTCTCTCGAGAAATCCTAGCTTCTGTGTTCAGCAAGAGACACGGGAGTGTCAGCCAGCATGGCTGGCCAGTGGAGCTTGTTGTTCCCCATTTTTTAGGCTGTTATGGAGCACGATCGTGTGGAGACACACAACTGAGCCGTCTTCCCTGCTGATGTCCACCACGCCCATGGCGGTTGCCATGGGTGGCCCGTGTTTCATTCTGGAACTCCTCCACCCCCATGGCCAATTCCACGAGACAGATGTGCTTCTCCCTGTTCCTGAAAAGAATCAAACAAAAGAGTTAAAATAAAGAAACAAAGAAAAAAAACTCAAACAAAAATAAGAAAGATACTTGCGTTGCCTCCCAAGAAGTGTTTGTTTTAGGTCTTAAGTTTGACCCCTGTCAATCTCTAACTCGGAGCTATTGGATTGATGGGTACGTGTTCCCCTCCTCTGTTGCCAACTTTGTTAGGAAGCCCGTGGTTCATCCAGTCTCATGTCGTAATGATGTACTTGCTATCTTTTTCCTTTTGCTCCCCCCTCATGGTTGCTTGGTTCCGATGGTTCATCCAGGGGGCGTATGCGAGATATTCCTTTCTTTTCCTTCTACAAACTATCAACCCTATAACATATGCTCTCAACATGCAAACAATTAGTGGCCTTAGATAGGTTGAATTCAATTTTGTCTTCATCGACCGCCAAAAAGAGTTTATGATTTTTGACATCAATCACTGCCCCGATGGTAGCCAAGAAATACCTCTCTAATAAAATGATAGGGATTTTAAGTTCCTCATCCATATCAAGTACAAAATAATCAGTAGAAACTATAAAATTACCTACTTTTACTGTCACATTCTTTAGAATAACCAATGGTTTAAAGCAGATATTTCGTCAATGGTACCAAAAGTTTGATCAAGTGGGTTCTTCATACGATTTTAAGGATAATCTAGTTGATCAATGTTTGTATATCAAGTTCAGTGAAAGCAAATTTATTATACTTATTCTGTATATGGACGATATATTGTTGGCAAACAATGATAAGGGTCTACTACTAGAAACCAAATCATTTCTATCAGGTGAATTTAAAATGAAGGATCGTGGTAATCCATCCTTTGTCTTAGACATACAAATTGTTCGTGATTGTTCAAGGTACACACTTGGACTATCACAAAAGGTCTGTATAGAAAATGTGCTCATTCGATATGACATGTAGAATTATGCTTCTGGCAACACACCTATGTCAAAGGATGATAGACTTAGCTTGCAGCAATGTCCACGAACTAGAACAAATTTGACTTTCTACAGCGCGCAATTATTCTATCCGCAACGCACATCGCATGTTCACAACTCCAAGCTATTAAAAATCATAACACACCAACAGCACGCATTGCACGCGACGGTTAAGTGCATTTGCAATGCACAATCGAGTGCTGCGGATGCTATTATCTGCAACGCGCAATCAAGAATTGCAGATGCACGCTGCAAATGCACTTAACTACAACGCGCGATCGCACGCTGCAGATGCACTTAACCACAGCGCGCGGCCTCACACTGCGGATAATAACATCCGCAGCAACATCTACGCGCTGCGGATAATAACATATGCAACGCTCAATCGTGCGCTGCTGATAGGGTATGATATTAACCCCATACAATTATAATCTCACATACACATACCACACAATTATATACCACAGATAACGATCAACACCACAATTAATTAAAATAATAATTCACTTAGTAAGAGAAAACAATCCAAACTAGTCATAAAAATTCAATTAATAACATGATTTCTTTCCTAAAAAAGTATATGATAAAATTAGTACTCGGTCACAAAACACTATGAACTTAGATAACCAAGCAACTATGCTTTTATCAAAAAGCATTTCATCATTTGGTCGAATAAGTCCACATTTTCCACAAACACTCTATCAATCCAAACTTTCTAACAAGATCCACCAAGAGGAACATGATGCACTTTCACTTTTGGATGTGGATGCAATTCAACTTTCTGCAATAACTCCATCAACACACCAATGAAGTAGCTTATATTTAGTATTATCAATGGTATATTCACGACTCATAGTCTTTAGTTTTGACTATATAATACTAAAAAAAGTTGTTAATGCTACCAAGAATATTTTTAAAACAAAGGGTGTTATTAATAATAAGAGAAAGTAAAACATAACTTTTAATTTTTACATGACTTGTACTGCAATTAAGTAAATATCACATCAATCGTAAAGGATTGAATCCATCTGTTGCAAGACCAAACCATAGATTTCTAGGATCTGATGCAAAAGCTGACCACTTATGATTTATTGTACCACAAGCTACTGAATCAACTGGATGACGCAACATACGATCTTGACTTTAGTGGTTGGAGTGTCAAATCAAGTATTTGACATTTTCTTCTAACTTAAACATCCTTTTCAATCTAGGTATCAAGGGAAAATATTGTATCACCTTTTCTAGGACTCCTTTATGAACTTTAGTAGTAATTTTGTCCACCTTCCATCTTGAGGAACCACACTTTGGGCATGAGTCCAAATCTTTAAGCTCCTTTCTAAATAGACGACAATCGTTCGGGCAAGCATGAATCTTCTCATATCTTAAATCAAATGATTTTAACAGCTTCCTCATTGAGTAAACATTTTCTGGAAGTGTGTTTTTTTCTAGAAGCATGTCATATGAGATCTTAAGAAGCTCATTGAAACTATTGTCAGTGTGACCATTTGTAGACTTATAATTGTATAATGTGACGACTGTTGATAACTTTGTGTATGCTGTTCAACCAGGGAAGAAAGGAGTTTCTGCATCTTCTAATAAATCAACAAACTCAGTCTCTTATCCCAATCAAAGTATGTCCAACCTCTTCTTCTGCCACAAAGACATCTCTATATAAGCAATATGCCTCTCTATTGTCATCCTCCTCTTCCTAAACTCCTCTTGAACTACCTTCACTTTGAAATTGTGAGGTATAACTTTCACCACGGAAGACCCAAATAGTGTAAGAAGGATTGATCCCCTTCATAATTAAGTGTTCATACACTTGGTCAAATTTTCATATACATCTTATTTTGACAACGTTTGGAAGGACATAAGATTAGTTACTTCACGTGTTTTGGCATAGTTCCTAGCTTGTGCAAGAAATTTTTGAACCCCTTCTTCATACTCTGGTACAAGCCTTGAAGGTAAACATATCCATTCCTTATACATTTCATAAATGACCAAAACCCTAAACTAGAAGTTACAATCCATTGCTAAAATACATAAGAATCACTCTAAATTATTCCTAGTTAGAAAAATAAACACATCTACTGAGGAAGAAAACCTCAATTATACACATATTTATCAAGTGATGGCTCAATTCTTTCAAAGAGAACATTAATTCAAAGTTGTCGGGGACTTAATTTGGACTTAGGCTTAACTTTGAATATGAAACTTAGTCTTAGTTTGAACATTAAGCATGGAACTTACTTTGGGCATGTAACTTAGTTTGAACATTAAGTATAGTATGAGTTTTGAACTTAATCTGAGCTTGTCTGAATATATAACTAAGACTGAACATGTACTAAACTTATGAACATTAACTCAAACTAAACATGTATTGAACATCAAACTTAAATTGAAAATTGAAGTCTTAATGTTTAGTGAACATGTAATTTATTCTGAACTTTGAACTTGCAATTTATTCTGAACATTGAACATGTAATCTAGACTGAACATGAAGTTTGAATAGAGACCGTATCCTAAACATAAAAGTTATTCTGACTAGAATTTTGAACATGCAATTTAGACAGAAGATGTAATATTATAAGCATATGTAACTTTGACTGAAACTTAGCACAACATATAAAATGTAACTTTGATAGGAAATGAAATTCATAACCTAAACTAGAATGATCCCGTCGAAGAATCGAGTCAACGGATGAGCCATAGGCGGTATAATCACTACAATTGCGAGCTTCCTAAGTCGCGTCGGTGGCCAAGAGGGGCCAATGGGGGTTCTCAGCTGCTCCTGGATAGATAATAAAGGAATCCTAAGGGTCAGCAGTTCTGCGGGGGTTGATTCTGGCAAAGTCCCTCCGACACTCAAGTTAGTAGAATATGATAAAGTAGTGAAACAGTGCTGGTAGAAGAGTGTTTTCTTAATACCTTCCTCTCCTTTTTTCTGGGTAGGGGAGGGGCGCGTTTATACTTGATTTCTACCACCTTCCTTCTGTGCAGTCTTAATGACGGAGGTACGGGGAGGACTATATCTCAGTGAGAGCTACATCCCACCGTATCTTTTATGTATCTTGTACGTGTAACAACAGTAAGGCGCGTGCTCCACCAGGTTTCCCAGGGTCTAGTCTTTTCTCTGTCCCCTGATAATGGGCTTGGGCCTTGCGGATCTGGGCCTTAAATGACTTGGGCTTTACATCGCCAGGGGGTAAGGGACCCGCCTCTAGTTTTCATGGTCTGGGGCGCCCGATTGAAGATGACCCTGATTGGGTATAATCCCGGACGATGCCTTCCCGGTTGGTGGAGAGATTCCCAGTTGGGGCGCTCGGTTGAAGATGACCCCGATTGAATATAATCCCAAATGATGCCTTCTCGGTTGGTGGAGAGGATCCCAGTCGGGGCAGAATCCGCGGTATCGACACGTGGCCAAATTATGGCGGACCCCCCAGAGGGCTTACCTTAACCCCACATCATAGAACATGGAACTTGTAACTGGATTTTCAACTCAAACAACAATCTGCATGGGACTTATCAAACAACAAAAGGGGGGGGGGGGGGGGGTTGCGCT
>JBBUKS010000095.1:12127930-12139311 GCA_038050645.1 Hedychium gardnerianum | reverse complement strand
TTAAACTAATGAGTCATACCATGAAACTTTGGGAAAAAGTAATAGAAAAAAGATTAAGGAAGGAGACCACGGTGACCAAAAATCAATTTGGGTTCATGCTTGGAAGGTCGATAATAGAAGCTATACATCTTCTCAAGTAACTAATTGAAAAGTATCGGGAGCAAAAAGAAGATTTACATATGATATTCATTAACTTAGAAAAAACTTATGATAGAGTCCAAGAGAAATTATATGGAGAATTCTAAAAAAAAGAGGTGTTAACATAACATATATTGATTTAATTAAGAATATGTATGAGGATGTAACGCCCAGAGTGAAGACTTCAGGCGGATTAACTGAAGTATTTCCAATAAAGATAGGATTACATCAAAAATTAGCTCTAAGTCCCTATCTTTTTACACTAATCATGGACAAACTCACCGGATACATTCAAGATACAGTATCGTGGTGTATGTTGTTTGCAGATGATATTATTTTGGTACATAATACATGTGAATGAGTAAATGTTAAACTAGAATCTTGACGAGAAATACTAAAATTAAAAGGTTAAAGACTTAGTAGAGAGTAAAGGCAGAATATATTATAAGTTTAACAATATTAGACGTAACAAGATAATTGTTAAAATAAGAGATAACGGATTGTGTGGAATTGAGAGCTTTAAGTATTTAGGATCATTTTTAAAAAATAATGGAGGAATTGAGAGATATGTTTTATATATAATACAAACATGATCGTTGAAATGGAGGAGAGCGTCGAGTGTTTTATATGATCGTAAAGTACCTCTAAAACTTAAAAAAAGTTTTACAAAACGACAATTATACTTGCTATGTTATATGAAGCTGAATGTTGGGCTATGACTTGAGCACATGAGTAGAAGATGAGAGTTGCAAAGATGAGGATGTTAAGGTGGATGTGTGGACATACAAGGATGAACAAAATAAGAAATGAGAGCATTAGGGAGAAAGTCGGAGTAACATCTATTGAGAAAATTTTTTGAGAGACATGTTTGAGATGATACAAGTTTGAGAGACATGTTTGAGATGATACACGTATATACTTAGATGACCAACAAATGCTCCAGTTAGGTAGTGTGAAACTATGACAAATACACACATTAAATGAGTAAAAGGAAGATAAAAAAAGACTTGATTAGTAATAATAAAATAAGATAAAATTTATTTAAGTATAGATGATAATATAATAGGGAATAGAGCTCAATAATATAAAAAAATCTATATAACCGATTTCATATAGTGGAATAAAACTTAATTGATTGTTGTTATATTCTTATTGAGCTAACATTAACAACATATATTTGTGATCAGTTGAGCTATATTGTAACACTCCTTTTCTCATCTCCTAAGCTTCATTATAACTATTTTGTAAGACGTTTCTCACCTCTATTAAAAGTTTGAAAAGAAGAAAAGTTAACGGTTTTTAGGAGTGATTCATCAAAGAATTATAGATTATGAGATAAGATTAAGAGTTCTAAATCATATAAATTGAATGTGTTACTTCTTTTATTTATTTCTGTTCTCTTTTATTTAATTGACCTTGCCAAGTTATTAACAAGTGCTTAAATATTAATCATAAAAAAGAATTAAAATTCATCCCTCCACATGTAGCTAGTAGGCCACGCATCGTAAGGCCCCTAACACAATTAATATTAAAAATAATAAACTTAGTTAATTTCAAGTGATTGATTTGATTTTATGAATTTTTTTTATTGATTATCAGGATAATCGAGAAGTATTAATGGAGATATATTTAAATGATTAATATTTTTAGATATATTTTTTTATTAAAAGAATTTTTTATAATATATCACAGTGGAAAATCAAATTTTAAATTTTTTAATTATTTATTAAAAAATTTAATTATTATATTATTATTCCGGAGGCAACGTAGCTTTAGTCCTATGTCACCTAACATAATTAATATTTAAATAAGCTAGGCACCTGAGGCTTTTAATTGTCTTTTTAATTGTACACCAACCTAACAAGATTATTATAATTAAAATCTGTGATTAGAAGATCATTTGGAGCATAAACATTTGTACAAGAAAAAAAAGAAAAAAGGCAAATATCATAGACATTGAAACCCTTATTTTGGTTGTAGAGAGAGAGAAAAACTGATTGTGGTGATCAGAGGATACTAACCATATTGTCAATGAAGAATCTCAGTATGCAATACACAAGGGTGAATAAAAAATTGACAAAATAAAAAAAAAAAAGAAAAGGTAAGTCATTTATGTGGCTCAATCAGCAACTAACGAGGTCTGTGGTGCATACGTGGATCAATATTCTTTCACATGTAATGGATCTAGAATGAAGTTGCCAGCGCACGCTCTTCCGCTGGTGGTGGAAGCGGCGGATGGGGAGGACGAAGAATACTACGGCAACCATTCTCTTCCTTCAACTCCTTTCCTCGGTGGCAGGCATTAGACGCGGTGATTTCCCGCCGTCTTTCCTCTTTGGGACGGCAACTTCTTCTTACCAGGTAATCTATCGATTTTTAGGAAAGAAATTAGTCAACCAACTCTACAAGCTCCATGTGCACTATTCCAACTCTCTGCACATTTGATGACACATCTTAAGCACATGTCAAACCTAATTTAAACTTTTGGCAAATACATCAAAACAACTTATCAAATCCCACCACTTGGGAGCATTGTTTCCCCAATAATATTTCCTTTTTTAATGTTTGACAAATTACTTAAGTTAGGGAATGAAATAAATAGTAAATTAGGCAATCAAAACTCAAAGATTTCCCTCAACCTAAGCTCCCCTTGATCTGGAACTCCATCCTAGAGTAAGCTACTATTGACGCAACCCTTTATTTTTTGGTTAGGGATGGGACTTACTAATTTAAACCTCTACGCTCTTGCCACATATCAAACAATCATTAACCTGATAAAACAAATACATGCATTTATGGTCATAAAGATTGTAAGTGTGGTGATCAAAACATGTAAACAAGTAAGCATATAAACATCCATGTGTATCAAGCGTATCATAATTTCTATTTTTTAAAAAAGTATAAAGATTATATAAATATTCAATATAAGCATGGAATACATGTGATCATACATCATACATGATAGACAACTAGAAATAAGATGTACTCTTAAGTGTTGTCAACAATCAAACTGCTGCAACTATCTCAACACTTATGATTTCACAAGTATAATTCTAGGTGCCAATTATGTGTCAAAATTCAATTTAAACATGTTGTTAATTATGAAAATTTGTTTAAGCATGATATAGAGGTATTTTATCTGGTATAAAATCAACAATATACCAAAATGGTCTTCAAAAATGTCAAAATATCATTTAATAAACTAGATTAATTCTATAATTTGTCATTTCAGTTGACTTAATTGCCCGACTAGTCAATTGTGCCACTACTTCCATCGACTAAATGTTGAAAGATTTAATAATCTAAATTTGAAAATAAATTAAAATTTAAAAAAATTATAAAAAAAAGTGGGAAAATTTTCTATGCATACATAACTGACCTTTATTTTGAAGCAAATACTTTTCCATGTAAAATCATCATAATATTGATTATTGGCATAAATTTAATAGTGGATTAAAAGTTTAATAGTTATATGCCCAATCTAAGTGTTGTATAAACATTTAAGTGTGAATTACCTATTTATATTGATTTGACAGCCAAATTTGTTCTTTAGTCTAATTTTCTTTCTTGAGGACTTTTCCTTTCTTATCCTTTGAAACTATGAAACTCTTCCTCAGGGCAAACTACTCCTCAAGATTGACCTGTAAGAAAACTTCCATTCTCGATTTTCACTAATCAAATCCTCTCATCTCGAATCGTGGAGTTACTTAGATGTTGAAGTCAAGGCCATCTCATAAGTCCATTTGATTCCGATGAATCCTTCTTCCTCTTCCACTTTCTCTTTAAGAGATTAGTTTGATCAAGAGCTAACGAGGTTCTAATACCACTAGTTAGATTAGATGGCGCGACTAGGGGTGGTGAATAGATGCTCGCTGATTTTCGTTGTTTCATTTGATCGTGCTTGTTTTCAAGATGTTTGTGTGTAGTAGAAAATATAAAAACGAACACAAAAATACAAGCTCACAAACTAGCCTTTACATGGTTTAGAATCCTCGGTTCCTACTCTATGGCCTATGATCTATTGGTGGATCACTCTCAAAATAATTGCTATCCTTTATCCTCTTCAGATACCTTACGAAGGTGAAGAAACCTCTTATATTAACCTCTTCTTTATAGCAATGCAAGCAACAAATATAAAGAAATACAAGCAAATATAATTAGTGTAGTAAATAAAATTACAGTCAAGATGATTGCTTTGGTTTTCTCTCTGAAGGCTTTGGAATGCAGCAACACTCGCCCAAGAATCCCCATGAATAGATCTATCAAATTCTCCAGAAACCCCTCCTTCCTCCATTATAGTTATTCTAATCGTGACTTGAAGCTGCCAATGTCGTTGGTTGTTTGTTGTCCTCTACTCTACCACTTGCTGATCAATTGACTGATTTCTTTGTTCTAGTTGATTGCTCCCATTATACAGAATTTGATCGTGACAACTTTCTTCGTTTTCCAAGTCATCAGTAGATTCCTATTTTGGTATTAGTTGATTGACGCACCAGTCGATTGCCCTAGCCGATTGAAAAATATTATGTTTGTTCTCATTGAAGCCTAAGTCGATTGTCCAATCAACTCAACTTTCAATCAACTAATATTAACATCAGTCGACTGCCCAAACCACAATTGCATCCAAACTATAATTTCGTGATTTCGAATTCTTCTATCAGCTCTTCAAACTTATTTATTGACTACTAATACATATCACTCAACTATTGTAACCCTGAATTAGACCAAACCACAACTTTGTTGTTTCGGGTTCATTAGTTGACTGATCTTCTTCACCAATTGACTGACACTTTAGTTCCAGCCATACCAAGTCTAAATACATGTTGTACCAAGAGATCCCATGTCTCTAGGATTTCCTCATCTGCCTAGTATGGGTCGGCAACAACCTACTAGAACTTCCCTTATCCAGATACTTGTTATCTCTGGGACTTTAATTATTGTCCAATATACAATCAACCTCAACCTACTAGGACTTTCACTTACTCAACCTCAGGTCAATCTTGACCTACCAAAACTTCCTTCGCCTAGAGTTCACTTCTCTTGGACTTTAACCTTGCTTGTCATCCGGTCACCCTTAATGGGGCTTCAATACATGCCAAATATCTAGTCCTCCATGACCTGCTTAGATTTCCATCACTGCCTAGTAATAAACTCCTACATGACCTTCTTGGAGTTCCATCACTATTAAACATCCAATACTCCATGATGTGCTTGGACTTCCCATTAACTGCTTAACATTCAATCTTCCATAACTTGTCTACACTTCCTCTCACATGCTTAGTCCTCCATAACCTATTAGGACTTCCTTATATGTCTAACATTTGATCCTCCATGGCTTGTTAGGACTTCCCTTGCCCACACCAGTTGAACTTCTTCACTTCCCAATTTCTAGGCTTCATAACCAACTTAAACTTTTCCACTGTTAAATATTGGGTGAGCCTTGACCTACTTGACATGTCTCTCAGCCATTAAACATAGTGTTCAAACAACAAAACCTAATCTAAGCCATGGTTAACCTTGACCATAAGCCGAGTGCACCAATAGTTACCACTAATGCTTATCGAATAGGATGCATGAAGATGTAAATAACTCATCAAAGTTGAGTTGTACTTGGAATGGGAATGATGCATTTTAAAATTATAAAATTTTAATTTACAATTTTTAAAATAGAGGTTTATAAGATATAAAGTTATTGGTTTTGTTTTAAAGTAGTTAAGTAAAAGTAGAAAATATATATTGGAGGGATAAGCTATTTTACGAATTGATATTTTGTTTATCAAGTAATTAAGGAATAGGTTATTTCATTTCTAGCTTTTAGGAGAATAGGTCAATGCTAGGAACTTTAAGGATAGACTAACCCCTTTGTTTTCATATTCTTGCGTTTAATAATCTCTTTGTGTGAGATCAATTTTTATGCTGTGTCAGTTTTGATATTCATCTTTCTTTGAAAATATATATTTCAAGTCTAGACATTTTACTCAAAACCTTGATTTTATCTTCAATTCTAATTCCGTCTACTTTACTTCTTCCCTTGATGATTTATAGATTCTATGATGTACCAAGGCAATCCTATCATAGCATATTCTTTATTACCTAAGTGGTTTTTGTATTGTTCCCGTTTAGATTGACGGTGCATATTCCGAAGGTAACAAAAGTTTGAGCAATTGGGATGTCTTCACACATGTACCAGGTAATCAAAGCTATTAGAAAGATTGCCTTCAAAGTCCTCCCTATTTATTATGGTGAAAATACAAATCCTTATTTGGTTTATTTATGGTTGTTCTCTCGAACCTCTAATTTTTGCATTATCAGGAAAAATTGAAGATGGGGGAAATGGTGACATTGCTGACGACCACTATCATCGGTTCATGGTAAATGATTGCACCATATATCATTATAGTTATATGATCATTTTAAAGACAACCAGTTCATTGCCTCAAAATGTTTGAACAGGAAGATATTAACTTAATGCAAGAACTTGGGGTTAACTCCTACAGATTTTCCATCTCATGGTCAAGAGTTCTTCCAAGTGAGTTTAGTCGTTCAATTGGTTTGTCTATTAAAGATTTGACACATTACTTAAGAATCTTTTCCTTGTTAATAGGAGGTCAATTTGGCGATGTAAACACAATGGGTATACAATTCTACAATGGGCTTATTGATGCCCTTTTGCACAAAGGCAAGTATATCTTTTGGTACTAAAACTGAATTAGATTATAATTTACACCTTGCATGAACACAGATTGTTGCTATTACTTGCTAAACAGGAATTCAACCATTTGTGACACTCAACCATTTTGATATACCTCAAGAACTTGAAGATAGATATGGTTCATGGTTGAGTACACATATGCAGTAAGTTCACACATAACACTTTTGCATGCTGCAAACTTAATCTGAGTTATCCTTCAATGGTCTAGTCTGACTTCTACTTTTCAGAGAAGATTTCGGCTACTTTGCAGATGTATGCTTTAGGGAATTTGGAGATAGAGTGAAGCTTTGGTCAACAATCAATGAACCAAACCTTTTTGCGAGATTTGCTTATCGAGATGGATCGTTTCCACCAGGGCGTTGTTCAGAACCATACGGAAATTGCCATACTGGAGATTCGAAAACAGAACCATATAGAGCCGTCCATAATATGATTATGTCGCATGCAGTTGCAGTTGATATCTATAAGAAAAAATATCAGGTGGCATTTTCCCCCAAATATGTTTCTGAAAAATTTCTTTATCTACATGTTCTGTCACCATAAAGTCAATGCGAACCAAAATGCACACTCAAATGGGTGTCATTTTCAGCAATTAACTTGTTGCAAATCCGTTTGAAGGTCAAGCAAGGTGGTTCCATTGGAATCGTTGTCACCTCAAAATGGTACGAGCCATTGACAAATTCAACAAATGATTGTTTAGCAGCTGAACGAGCTTTATCTTTTGAACTCCTATGGTACTTTTTATCTTTTGAAAAATCACATTTTTGGTATAGCAGTGATTTTGTTTAACTCTAAAGTTCCTGTATTTGCAGGATTTTAGATCCCATACTGATCGGTGCTTATCCCCAGACAATGGTTGAAATCCTTGGTTCTAGATTGCCCTCCTTCACCATGGAAGAAAAGAAACTACTGCAGAGCAAATTGGATTTCATTGGAATCAACCATTACGCGAGCAATTATGTCGAGGATTGCATGTTTTCTTCGTGTGATTTGAATGGCTATGACTTTGATGCATTATTACTCAAAACTGGATATAGAAATGGGATCCCGATCGGAGATCCTGTATGTGTGCCACAGCTGAGCTTAGTTTTTCCAATTATATACATATACATATACACAATAATCTTACTTAGCCTATTTTGCCTTGCAGACTGCTATGCCGACATGTTATGTCGTTCCCCATGGAATCGAAAATCTGGTCCTGTATATCATGGAAAGATATAAAAACATTCCTATGTACATCACAGAAAATGGTAAGCTACATACAACATTTAGAAGTGGAAAGTGAATGCATCCATTGATACTGAATTGAGGCTCGGTTTACTCTCGCAAGGCTATGCACAAGAAAGCAAAGGTACATATGAAGAATTGCTCAATGACACACAGAGGATCAAATTTATGAGCTCCTACATCAATTTTTTGCACTCAGCCATGAGGTACTCATCGAAACCAGAAAACTACTATAATGTTTAACTTGCAATGTCGCATGCGTCTGCGAGATCTACGAAATAAATCTCGCAAAACTACTAAACACTGTTAAGACATACAAAATGTGTCCAGATTTATGGTGTCTTCAATGCATGGGTACTAGGATTCTCAAAATAAACCTAACATATACAATGTGTTGTTGTGATGGTACTTGAAGAGGAGAAGATGATGAACTTGGCTAACAATGTGCAGGAAGGGAGCTGATGTGAGAGGCTACTTTTGTTGGTCTCTTCTCGACAATTTTGAGTGGGCACATGGTTATACTGTCAAATTCGGGCTCTATCATGTCGACTTCCAGACGCTACGAAGAACAGCAAAGCTGTCTGTTAGCTGGTACAAGAAATTTCTCAGTAGTGAAAAGCTACAAACGAAGACCAAAACACTGGGATTTGAGGTTTAACTACCGTTTCCATATTGGATTGTAGATCCTCTCAGGAAAAATACATGCAACCAAATGATTTAAGCATTTCAATTTTCCACTCAAATTCTTATGTTGCTACCAAATGATTTAAATCCCTCTTATTCCATTTGTTATGTCAAATATCAATAAAGCAATCCAGAGTCATTGTATACTTTTTAAATTTTCTAATATTGTTGGTTGTATTTGATTCCAAATATCTATCGCGTTCATATAAAAGTAAGTTTTAAAACTTGAATGACATTTCAAATCTTAGGTTTACCTAACTTACAACAGTGTTAATTTTATATATAGCTACCACCATAGCTACTGTAATAATATTAAATTAATTTTAATGATTTTGATAAATTTGTACGATTTTAATTAAGTTATAAACAATATTTTATTTATTATAATTTTAATTAAGTTAAAGTAATTTTAATATAATTATAACTATTATAACTTGCTCCACTTTGTAATAACAATATTCATAATTAGGGATGATATTTTTTTTTAAATTCGATGAAAGATTTAATATCAGATCGGAATAAAGAAAGATATAGAGGGATATTTTAAACTTTTTAAATAATTGAGTAATCGGATTTTTGGATATGAGTATGGGACGGGTTTAGTAAAATTATTCATATCAAATTCGAATATCCGATTAAATTATATATATATATATATATATTTTCTATCGTTTCACTGACAATCGATTAAAGAAAAAAATAAATCTAATCTTCTTTATCTACTTAGCTTCTCCAATTACAATATTTATTTTATTTTTATTGAATTATATTTTTTTATATAATCTTCTCTATCGACACTTCTTGGCTTCTCCGATTACGATATTTATTCTATTTTTGTTGAATTATATATATATATTTTTGGATATGATGTTAATTATAATACATTTTGTTGAATGATGTTGGTTAGATGAAATGAAAAAAATTATGAGTATAGAGAATATTTGATCATTTGATGAGTGTGAGGATGATGATGAATATCCATCCTCCTATGGATATGAGGATGAGGATAAAAATTAAATATCCGATAAATATAAGAATGAGAATATGAATGAATATAATAAAATAGGAATGAGAACGTAAAATATGGACTCTACTCAAATCAGATTCATGTCATTCCTATCTATACTACCAAGTTATTACAACAATATTAGAATGATTTTAATTGATCAATTTTGATAATTTTATTCAATTGATAAAAAAAATTGTGATATAATAGTTCTCTAGGATTAAAAATTATAATAGCGTTAAAATAAAAAAGTATGATGAGATATTATTTTTATCTCCCTGTATATCTATTAGACAGACTCTAGGATTCTCTATTATTTTTATCTATACTTATATTTATCTCCCTGTATATCTATTAGACCGACTCTAAAGAATCGCTAATGTGATGATTCCACGTAAGCACATACAAGCAATTGAGGATACACACAAGTATATAATTTTTTCGAGATAATTCGAGATGGACTATTAATTAATGTATAAAATATTATCATTATAAAATATAATGATTAAATTTAGATTAGTCGTCAGGTTTTTATTCTTTGTTATATATTAATTATTGTTTAGATTAATAATTATTTATGATTTATTTTATTTATATTAATTTTGAAATAAATTGATAGAAGTGCCGGATGAGCATAATTTTATTTTTTTTATCATCGTAAGCACAAGCACACGAATACAGTTAGACCTAGGCACATGCACAAGTGGGATAGGGCAGGGAAAGCAGATCTGGCGCAGGTGTAAATAGCCAAAATAGATCGGGTCCAACTGGGTTAACTAAATACTTTTTAGGCACTCATTTTCTTACTATGGTCTTAGTCTTAGCTTGACCTCTAACATGTTCAATGATTGTAAACCTATGATAAATTCCTCTAAAGTTAATTTTAGAGATTGAACTTGTCTTTTCAATAAATCATTTTCTAAGTCTAGTTCTTCAATTCTAATATCATTCAATTTATCACAAGGAACTAAGTTTTTCTTTTAAAATAGAGATTTCCTTATTCAAATTTTATTTTCCCCCCACTTTTATCAAATGATCTATTTAGTGAATTTATTAAATCAATTAATTCATCTTCATATGAAGAAAAATTTACTTTACGTACAATGTCGACAAATGTCGACTGAGTCATGACCATTTACTCTCCCTTAATGTGATGTCTCCTTTTCTTCTTCAACTGAGGAAGAGACTATCCCATGTGACACCAAAAATGAAAGAAGCTTTCAACAAGCATGTGGAAGCCTTATGGAAACTTAATGTGATTAGGCCATCCAAAAGTCGTCATAGGACTATGGCCATGATTGTTCAGTCCGGTACAACATGTGATCCAGCTACCGGAAAAGAGGTAAAAGGCAAGGAAAGGTTAGTCTTTAATTACAAGACTTTGAATGATAATACCTATAAAGACCAGTATAGCTTGCCTGGTATTAATACCATACTTAAGAAGGTAGGCAACTCGAAGATATATTCCAAATTTGACCTAAAGTCGGGTTTTCATCAAGTTGCTATGGATCCTTCTTCTGTTGAATGGACTGCTTTCATTTGTCCACAAGGACTTTTTGAATGGTTGGTTATGCCGTTCGGCTTAAAGAATGCTCCTGCTGTTTTTCAGAG
>JBBUKS010000095.1:12060973-12090620 GCA_038050645.1 Hedychium gardnerianum | reverse complement strand
CTGGCAACCTAACGCAACCCTCCTCCTTTATCCGGGCTTGGGACCGGCCATGACTAGTTCGTCATGGGCGGAGTTATGTTTAATTGTGAATCTTTGATTAAATTAATTTTAATTAATTAATTAATTAATTATGAATTAATTTGATGTATTAACTTTAATTTTTAATTTAATGTAGTTTTTAAATTGAATTTTAATTGAATTGAATTTAATTTTATTTTATTTTTTATTGAATTGAATTTAGTTTAATTTTAATTTTTAAATTATTTTTTATTTTTTTATTTAATTTTAATTAAATTTAATTTAATTTAAATTTTTAATTAATTTTCAATTAAATTTTAATTTTAATTTAGTTTAATTTTATTATTTTATTATTTTTTTAATTTTAATTTAATTTTTAAATTAGTTTTTAATTTAATTTTAAATTATTATGATTTCAATCTTGATTTTATCCTAGTGCTTAAATTTATCTTTATATTTATGTTCTTTTTACCTTTTAAGTTTAAATTAATTAAATTGGTTGAATTTAAGATATTAACTTTAGTATTTAAATTTTTATTAGTTTTTAATTTTGAATTTATTAAATTGTTTGAGTTTAAGATATTAATTTTAGTATTTAAATTTTTATTATTTTTAATTTTGAATTTATTAAATTGTTTGAGTTTAAGATATTATTTTAGTTTTTAAATTTTTATTAATTTTGAATTTATGAAATGGTTTGTGTTTAAGATATTGATATTAGTATTTAAATTTTTATTAATTTTGAATTTTAAATTTATTAAATGGCTTGTGTTTAAGATATTAATTTTAGTATTTAAATTTTTATTAATTTTGAATTTTGAATTTATAAAATGGTTTGTGTTTAAGATATTAATTTTTGTATTTAACTTTTTATTAATTTTTAATTTCGAATTTATTAAATTGGTTAAATTATCTTTCTTAATATAATTATCTTTCTTTGAATTAATTTTTATTTTGGTAGAAATTTCTAAATTAATTTTATCTTAATTATCTAAGTTAAATATTTTATTTGAAAATATATTAATTTTATCTAGATCTACATTTGACTTGATCATTTGTATTATTATTAATTATTTTTGAATTATTTTTTAATATTCTTAATTTATTTTGAATTATCATAATTAAATAAATTATTAATTTCTGATTTCACATTCAGATTTTTAGATTTATTTAAATTTAAGTTTTTATTAATTAATTTATTTAAATACGAATTTTGTGAATTAATTAATTTGAATTTATATTAATATTTGAATTTTTAAAATTATTTAAATTTAAATTATTATTATTATTTGAATTTTTAAATTTATTTGAATTTAAATTTTCTGAATTTTTATAGAGTTAACATTAGCATGTATAAGAATATTTTGGTAATTATCTAAATTATCATGCATGTCATTTAAATTACTACTTACAGGGATATTTTGGTAAATATCATGCATGTCATTTAAATTAATACTAATAGGGATATTTTGATAAATATCATGTATGCCATTTAAAATTTGCCACCATGAGGTCTGAGGGTCAAATCCTGGCTAGTAGTCAGGTTCCTGTCCTCTCTCATGCACTGGTCACTGTTCGGGCTAGCTAGACTAGTCCCCGTGATTTACCTCCTCCATGTTGGTCCTAGGACGGGCTGGCGGGGGCGCTGGGGGCGACCGTTTCGCCTTTTGCCACCATGTATGTTATTTAAATTACTACCAACAAGGGTATTTTAATAAATATTACTAACCTTAAGGGCAACCCTTAATTCTGTAGACTTTTCTGTTAGTTTGGACTCGTATTTGGATTCGACTCTGACTTGATCCTCCAGTTTTGATAGATCCTCGTAAACCTTGGTCAGTTGAGACCAGAACTTATAAGCATCTTGGTGGTCTCCGGCATGTAATTTTATTTGGTAATAATTTTATAATTGAAATTATTACCTTTTTATTAGCTTTTGTATTTCGGGTGGATCATTTCAACGCCATGCCCCCATCAAAATCGTTCATAAATATGAAGCATTCCATTTATGTCCTTCATAGCTTGAATTCTTCCATATTGTATGATGAAGGTTTGTCAACGTTTCGCCTTAACATCTCTTTGTGCTTCATGTTCTTGCACGACAAGTATTAACGCAAATTTCCAAGCCTTCGACTTGGGATAAGTAGAGTAGAAGGAATAATAATATTGCAACGGAAAAAAAACTCGAAACAAAAAGAAATTTCTTGATTTAGTAGTTGCACTAAAATCAAGCTTCCCCATTCCGATATTACATGTAGGATCGAGTGCACGTGAGAGTAGGGGGGGGGGTGAATCACGTGTTTAAAACTTTCTTTTCGATTTTTAAAACTCATTCGAAAAACACGAGTCGCAGCGGAAATAAATAGATAGATAAAACAATAAAAGAAAATAAGTGCGCGATTCCTTTTTACTTGGTTCGGAGTCTTGGCCGACTCTTACTCCAAGGCCCATGACCATCCGGATCGTATCGTTGGACAATCCACTAATTCCCTTCCGAAAAAGCTTCGGACAGAGAAATCGATTACAAAACAGAAGTTGGTGTAATAACACTATACCAACTAGTAAATTAATTAAGAACAGTAATTAAATCGTTACCGATAATAGTTTTAGTTTAGCTCGAGGTCGATGTTGGTGAAGATCTTACTACATATGGTGGTTTCGGCGTTAGTTCGATGCAGCAGGGTCGTAACATAGTAGTTGGAGAGCTTGAAGCAACAGTACGATGGAAGAAACAACGTTCAAAAGTCATATCTTTGGTTGTTGGTCGAAAGCTCTATTATAACCCATTGGGGATGCCTTCATCAAATCGGGGTACCTCCATTGAGGCTAATCTGATTCAAAAATTATGGTTTTATCCACTCCGAGGTGCCTCCAAGCTGTCCAGGGTGCCTCCATCAGCGCCACGTGTCAGTAGCTCGTGAAAACTCATTCTCGCTGCTTATCTGTGCTTGAGGCGCCTCCATCACCCAGAGGCGTCTCCAGCGCCTTTGCACTGAAGCGCCTTCATCCATCCTAGATGTCTCTAGCGCCTCTAGTTCTGAGGCACCTCCATCTATCCGAGGCGCTTCCAGTGCTTCTGGATTCGAGGTGCCTCCATCTAATCGAGACATCTCCAGTGCTTTTGGAGATATTTTTTCTGCAATCATTATTAGTCCAAAATAAAATAATCTGCAGCACAAAGTTAGAATAAACAATGCATGTATCGTTTATCATTTATGACTTAGATCCTATCTGTCCACGACCCGGATCTAGTCATTATCTCAACTTAGAATTCTAAGTTAGATCTAAGTTGGATCGACGTCTAACATCCCCACTAGGACTCTGTCTCACTGGATTCGTTCCTTCAGTTTACTTATCTCACTTATCATTTATCGACTTCCTTTCTTAACATTTCTTGACCCACCAGGGCTTTCTGTCAGAATCATACATCTGGATTTCAGCTAGTCGTCTGGTTTTCCTTGATTTGATTGGACTTCCTGCTAGCTGTTTGGTCCTCTCTGATTCAGCTGGACTTCCTGCCAATCGTCTGATCCGATTAGACTCCAACCTGATGTCTGATTTTTTAGATCAGTTAAATTAATTAACTTACACACTTAATTTAAAAAATTAGATAATAATAATCTAACTTTAATTTATTGTTATACATCAAAATTTAAACTGCATAACATATAATCGATTAAAGGGTGAAAAACTGGTCCTGGGACGGACTGACGGAGGCGCTAGGGGCGAGCGTTTCGCCTTATGTCACGATTAAAGGGTGAAAAACAATTCTTTTTCTAAAAACATATACTTATTATAAATTAATCTTTATTTTATTATTAATTAGACACCCTACGAAAGTAAGTTCAGTAACACAAATACTTGTTCATTAATTAGACTTCGAGGAACGCCTGCGGCCGCCGCCTGGTCCGCTGCCCTTATCTACCGCGCGACGAGCGTGTCAATCCCCGTCGGATCCCGTCCCCTCGTTCTTCGATTCTTCTCGCAGGTGCACTTCTGCTCTTCTCCTCCCCCTTTTCTACTTGTCCGCATCTCAACTGGAAGATAAAGATCTTTGTTTGTTCTTGCTTCAACTAATGACTTCTCTCCATCGCAACACCAAAATTGTAGGCATCGCTTTACCCCCTAAAGCATTCCTTCGCAATACTTGATCTTTCCTTAAACTAATTGTGTTGGGGAGACGTGGATTTAACTGGATGCATGATCCCTTTTTTTACCCCACTTCTGCAGGATTAAGTTACCATGCTTCTCAGTTAGTATAAGCGATAGTTGGACATTGAACAGAGCACAAATTCACAATCATTTATGAGTGAATAATAAGTTATTCAGATTAATGCTTAGTAATGAATTAATGGTCAGTCTGTTATAATAGCAATGTGATAAAAAATTCAAACTCCTGATTATTTCCTTGTCACCTCTTGAAAACCCTAGTTTTATACCTTGCAATTTAGATGTATTGAAGTCTGTAGACGCTTACGCAGTTGAACTGCCTATGCTAGCATTTGCTCAGAATTTGGTATTAGTTAAGATCTTTTTAACTGGGATCTTAGGACTAGGGGTAGTTTTGATTCTTGGTAATGAAAAAAGAATTTGGAATATAATATTCAAGAAAAGTCAAGCCATTAAATGATAATTAAGCTACAAAACAAAATAAAAAAATGTTAACGGGAACCACTTATCACAACAACATAACATCATTTTGATGATGTTGAAAACGATCATACATACAGCTTCTAGAAGAAACTTATTGCACAAAGAGGTGAAATTTTAGGTGGATTTTGGTTTGCAATTTTTTTTTTTTTTTGGAGTTTTTGTCTTTTGTTCTCAACTTTTTTCCAGAAGGATGAAATTGTTCTGCTGAAATAAAAAATATAAACAAAAAAATGTGGAAAAATTTCACTGAACTATCACTGTTTTTTTTTAAAATCAGTTTGGACTGCCTTCTTAGATGTCTCATTGCATTTTTTTTTTAATTATAGTATAGACAAATTATCTGTTAAAGGAAAGACTTTCTGAAGAAAGAGTTCATATTTATAAAACACTAAACTTAGTATAGTAATTGATGGATGATTATTTAGCAACAAAACAAATTACAAAGTGAGATTTCAAATTCATAGGAAAACTCGTTGTTAGCAATAAAAAGGGCAACCCGGTGCACGAGACTCTTGCTTTTTCTACCTTTAGATCTTATTCCTGTGCACTTGACTTTTCCAGTGGCTTCTCTAATTTGTTTTTCCTAAGAGCGCAACTTATATAAGTTGGAGTTAGAGGATTTCAACTGATTCTGATCATAAGTTTATTACTGAATCATTTTTCTATAAAAATATCCATTTGCTTCAAAAATAATCTCAGGTTTTGGTGGAAAATTTTAGTCAAAGCATCTATAAGTTTCCAGACTATTGGTGTGGTTTATTTTGACTTGCACATCACATTTCTTCTTCTTCTTCTATTGTATATACCTCCTTAAGTAACTTAGCTTTGAGGGAGATACCTTGCTTAGTTTGAATCATACTTTGCTACAAACTTTCTCCAAATCTTTTCACATAGAAATAATCCTTCTCAACATCAGAACATTTGGTCAGTCCAATGCTAAAAGTTCATTGTATTTACCACTAGAAAGAAAACAAAAATACATAAGGGTGAGATGGGGGGGGGGAGGTAATTTTTTTCTCTATTGGGACTAGCTTCAATGTCTTCATTCTAGTGGATGAGTCACTGAAATTGATCTGAAGTTGCTTTCATGGCTGGGCACAATGTTTAACATCCTTGGGCTGAAGGATCAGATTGTCTCCTGCCCCCACGGGTATGGTGCAATAGTAAAGTATTTAGAGGAACAAATAAGAGGATTAAAGTTCGAATCCCAATAGGGACAAATATTCTAGAGATTGGCCTTTGAGTGTGCATAAGCTATAGGCGAACTGAGGGAAGGTTGTTTACCTCCAGGATTAGTTAGGCGAAGCCCGAGGATTATCAAAAAAAAAAAAGATCAGGTTGCCTCCTGATTCCAATCATAGTATGAACAAGAGATCCTTGAAGTGGTAATATGAAATGCTTCCTTTCCATTAGGGTCATTACTTGAGAGATTCAGTCCTATGCCTTCTGGTCATAGAAATACATATGATCTCATAATAAGCAAAATTTCTGCTTTATGAACACTCTTCAAGTTTTTTTTCCCCTTTAAGAATTCTACTTTTTCTTCTTAGTCATTATTAGGTGTGAGTCCACCTTGGCTATCGTTGATTATATGTCTCCATATGACAAAATTTTCTTCTTCTATGGCATCATGTCTATGAGGATTGACTCTCAACCTTTATACTTACGTCTCATAACATAAATTCATGCTTTCTTTCTTCTTTTATAATGATTTTGGTTAAATTTCTAATATGTTGATTCTAATTTTTTTTAGTGCATTATATTTACTTTTTAATTGATTATGTTTAACTTTTAATGTATTTTCCTTTTTATTTTTAGAAGCATATAAAATATATATGTAAGAACCATACCATTTTGCATGCGGTTCATAATGCATCATGCGATATGAATTATGAATCATAAAATTTTGGCAACTATGGCATGCACATTAACTAGAGCTTGTTTTGTGGTGATTTATTGAAGATTGTTGTGAAATGACTAGGTAACATGGAATTTATAACTTTCTTGAGGGTTCTTTATTCTCCCCTCCCTGGCTTCAAGACCGGTATTTTTCTTTGATGTAGTATTGTATATGCTCAGTATTAGTTGTATGTAAATGAGTAGTTTAAATACACTTTGGTACTTTCATCCTCATACTTTTTTTTTAAATGATTATGCAATATGTCGTGAAGATGGAAAGGCATAATTCGGACGTGTCATCTGCAAATGCTGTGCTTCTAGGTGCATTAGCTTCTGGTGTTAATGTGTGTTCTAAAGCTAAATCACGGTTTATACTGAACTCTTTTTTTATTTAATCTAACTTAGTGAGGCTTTGGCTTTTTTGGGATTCTCAACAATCTGTAGGTTCTAACAACCTGTTGCCATTTTGTGCTGGTATATAGGGGCCAACATGGTTTGTGGTCAAGGCTACCTTCTTGCTGCTTGGATTATGTCTTACAGCCATGCTTGCTTTGGCATTTTCATCAAGTGATTTCATTATCGTTGGCCATGTTCTTTTGCTTGTTACCATAGGAGTGGTTCTTTTTCTACTCATAAACAGGTATTTCTCATTCTTTCTTATTTATTCTATGAACTTGAAGTCTTTTTCTATTTTGACTTTTAAACTTTCATCCAAACTACTTTCTGAAGTATGCTGGTTTTTTAGGCTCACAAATTTTCATAAGACACTATCAAATTCTTGAACTTAATAGTTATGCCACACTTTGCATGTTAACTTATTGCGCTCAATTGCATTGTGCACCAACTTTCATCTTATTTGAGCTGAGCATAAGATGGTCAGGTCTTGAAAATTGAGTCAGGTCAAATCTGCTTGGTGTTATATTTGCTAAATTATTGTACCTCTTTTTCATTTTGATTTTGTATATCAGAGAATTTTCAAAACACAACTTCCCGTAAAATTATTCTATGGTAGTTTGTATTGCTGCTACTTTCTTTTTTTCCTCAATTCACATCAAATTGCCTTACCACCTTCTTTGGAGGTAGAGGGTGGGTTATCTTTGCCGTCGGATCACTCAAATCTGCAATCTGGGTTCTGTTTAAAACTCCTAATGCAGCATTACTTTTTTTTTCATAATAGAAAATTTTGATTCGAGTTTAAGGCGTGATGGGTATGGCAGACCAAAGAGTTCTACTGAATATGTTTAGGAGAGGTTGTAATAATTTAGGTAGCCTTATATGAAGCTCAATAATGGAATTAGATTCATATATTCTTACCCCAACTAGTTGGGATACATTAATTTGTTCCTGTTGTTGCAACATTTTTCTTAGTTGTAAAAGTGGTACTGCATTTTGATCAGGGCACAATCAAATATTAACTGGTGAATGGAAGCCAACCTCGTGTTGGTATTTGTTCATTACATAAGGAGGTTAGTGGCTCCCTGAGCCAATTTTTCTTTCCTAATAACCATGGTTGTGAGAATCAATATCCTACCAAAGAATGTCGAGAATCAATATTCTATGAGAATCATAGGACATAGCATTTAATCCTACATATGCATTGACTTTCAACTCTTAGTATCATTATGAAAATTTGGGACTTCACATCATTCTGTATTCTTGAAGCATAATTAAAGGCTATTCATATACGCAAATATGTTTTAAGTTTGCATGTAGCAAGTTACTTTTGTAAGATGAATGACAATAAGAGAAGTTAACATTCTACTTATAAGTTGAAAAGAATTCTCATCTGCTCAAAATTTTAGATAGATGAAAAAGTATTTATTTAGATAATTTGGTAATGCTAAGGTGTTTTCTAATTTCCAAGGTTATTTAGGAGATTCTCAGCATTTCCTACAGGATATTGGTAGACAAAATTTAGTTTTGAGGACTTCTAAACTTAGATGTTGAACATAGGAATACAATATGCTTGTCATTTAACAACTGAAATACTACCTTTTGGGGATATAGGTGGTAGTTCTGATGAGAGAAATCATATCTGCAACGTGCAGCTCAGATTATAACCCACAACCTGTTCAATGTTTGCCCTAATAGTTTCATTAACTGTGCTCCTTCATTTAATTACAAAGCTGCACGTATCCTTTTCATGATTAGTGTCCACTATAGAAGAAAATAGAAAGATGTAAATGAACTTTTTTAGGGTAATTTGATCTTCTCGTTGCCTAGGTTGTTGGTATAATTAAAACCTTCTCTCTTCATTGATTGCCTTTTTATTTTCTTTAGATATGAGGCTTTTATGGAAAACGTTATTCTCAAGAAGCTGACCAACAGTTTTCTGAATTTGTTTTGCAGATTTATAGCAGAGACTGGTCTGGTGTCAGTTGAGCAGCAGATGCACGAGATGGGTGTTTCAGACAACAATGAACAAACTAAGAAAGACAAAAGAACATAATGGCATGTGCCTTATACTCAAACACTACTACTTAACATTGTTAAAAGCACTTTTACAAAGAGAATTTGCAACTAATAGCAACATGTTTATTCTTACATGAGTTTGAAACTAATTGAATCTGCTGCAGTCATTTTTGCTTTGCTTCCTTCTCCTTGGGCTTGATCTTGATCTTGATCTTGGTGCTCTTCATGAAGCAGAAGCACGAGCAGCATGGACTCTGTACTAAGAACTCCATGGTTGGTTTCTTGATTCTCAGCTGAGCACTCTGAGGTGTGTAAAACCAAGTAGTCTTTGTGTCTTGCAGTTCTCTTCTTATTAACCTACAATTGATTCCTTTTCTGTCGTTTCTTAAAGAAGATGCCTATTACCCAGCTCTAGTGTAACTGTGCTTTCTTAATTGACATCCATGTGCTTTGGTATTCTTTTCTCCTGTGGGGTCATGCTGGCCAATCAAAGAAATAGGCTCCTATTTCTTGTATAGAATTTTCTGGGAGGCGAGAAATTTTGTTCATCTACATTTCCAATTTGCAATCCTTATTTCTCTGTTCATGTTGGTCAAATAAAAAAAAAATCTTAGTATCCCTTTCAAGATTTTTTTGGGCGGTAAGAAACATGATCCTTTCAAACTATTCCTGACGTCCTCTCGTGAGTGATTGCTTTGAAGTCTTGCTGTTTGTTTACCCCCCTTTTTTTTTCTTTGGAACACATGTGAGCGTGGGCACTTTTTTGGCTAAGTTTGTAAGTAGTGGGACAGAAGATGCGTTAAAAATTTAAGGAATGGGGCATTTGTAATCTGCTGATGCTTGAAGCTTTTTGATATGACAATCAAAATATCCTGCAATTGGTAAACTAGGTTAGATTTGGGCAGGACGAGGCATTGCTAGCTTTATCCTCGCCGGTTGTGAACGGGAAACCTAAATAGATCCCTTTGATGTCTACTCACTCCCAAAAGAAGAATATAGACAAATTTAGATGAAAAGTAAGAATGCAACAATACTCATTTGACACTAAAGGAAGACCTTTAGACACAATAAATATTTTGATTAAACATATTTATTAATCCTAAAAGACATGTAATTTTAAAAATAACAATGTACAAACGTAGTAGACTACTAGAGTGTAATGATTTTAATTTAGTATGAATTTAAGATCTTTAAAGTATCAAATATTTCTTTGACTAAAAGCGTTTGTAATTCTAAAAGGTATAAAATTTAAAAAGAAAATATAGACAATCTTAGAAAACTTGGAGCATAATGGTGAATTTAAGATCTTTAGAGTTATTAACACGTTCTAAAGAGTAAATTTTAAAGAAAAAAAAATCATAGATAAACACAGGGGCAACTAAAAGTGCAATAATATCAATTTGACACAAATCTTGATGCTCAGTTTACTCGGACGAATGGATTAGTGAGGGAAAATAATCAACTGTGAAAAAAATCTCTAGAGGAAGGGAAGGGAAACGAAACAGAAGGGAAAAGAATTCCTAGGGAAAAAATCGAAGGCTGAGGGAGGCACTCAAGATTCCCGTCGCAACTCACTCTGCAAGCGTCGGTGCAATTCCTCCTTTCCCTATTTCGTCAAGATCCACCTCGATAAATCTCCCTGCCAGACCACTGTCATCCCGCTTGTCTCTCCTGAGGAGCCTCCCTCTATGTCGTCTGTTGCCCTTGTGGTAGCATCCTCCGTGCTCTTCTCGTTAAGTAGCAAGAATCTAGAGCTCTTGAAGTGGTGCGAGCCATGCAAGGTGTCAGTGACGGATGTTGAAGTCGTCTCGATCGGATGCGCTGCGGGAATGTTGGTGAGGACGAAGCGAACAAGGAAGTCCTGTTGGTTAGGACGAAGCATACAAGTCATCTCAATTGAGTGTGCCGTGCGGGGGCCGTTGTCGCTCGCAAACGCGAGCGACTGTGAGGGGATGTCGTCGCTCGCGAACGCAAGCGGTCGTGAGGGGACGTTGCCGCTCGCACTCGCGAGCGGCCGTGAGGGGATGTCGTCGCTCGCGAGCAGCTGTGAGGACATTTCGTCTGATTTTTGGTGGATGAAAATTTACTAATAAATTAATCCGCGAATGAATTCATAAATTTATCCGTCTATTATTTTATAATAAATAAATAAGAGAAAACATCCTTCCTTCTAAAATAAGCAGCCGAAAGTTTTCTTCCTTACTTTTCGAATCCCTCCAATCCAAGTAAACTGACCTAGAATAAAATTATAATTTATCATCCTGTCATAAATATAAGAAAACAGGTTTTTAAAAAATAAATTAGGATTACTTCTCGCTTCACTTAATAATATTGGCGACGCGGTATCAGGCCCGATCTATTACGCGGTCAGGCCGGTTAAGGGGCAGTTGGGCCTTACCCAGTCTGCGGGTCAGGCCGGGATAAGAGCAGTTCGGCTCACGGGCTGGGCCAAATATGATTCGGGCCTAAGCTATGCTAAGTCTGTGCATGATTCAAAATAAAATATTTATTTTAAAAAATAAATAAAAATAATCATATCAATAAAAGTATGAGTTTAATTTTAAATCTATAAAATAGATTTATAGTTTTAAGATAAAGTTTTTAATAAAATCATATTCATTGAATTTTGTGGTAATATTTATAAAAAAGTGTACAAATTCATGGACAGTGCACCCTCCCTTTTGGCCCCACCATAAATTTCCAACAAAACTAATGGAGCTCATGATGGCAAGCCCATCTGGTTGTTCGTTTGTTCAAATCAATCTTTGAAGCCAAGCCAAGCATTAAACTATCATTACTCCCTAACAAATATATCACCAAGGACACTCAAGTTAATTAATTAAATTTCACCTACTTTTTGACACCTACATCTCTCAATTTCACCAAACATTTAAGTCAACAATAAATAATCATCCACTTTTGTACTAATTAGCTTTCTACCTTTGTCCAAAAAGCAGAGTAATATAAATCAAATCAATTAGCCAAAGTTCAACTGAGTTTATGAAGGAATAATGGAGAGTTTCCTTTTCAATGAGTAACATCATTATTCAATTTTTAATAAAATATATTGATATCCATTTTGATTTAACTAATTTATTTTTTTTCATAGAAAAATAACGCAAGACTAATTTTGACTCTCACTCTCTCTCTCTCTCCGGTCTTATTCTCACTGACGGTAGCTGCGTCCACTACAGCTCAAACATCGTTCTCTTTCCGCGCATCGAGTGCTTCGCTGCTGCGCTACATTTCCCTATGCTCGAGTGCTCTCCCCTTCCGCGGCGGTGGGAGAAGGCGGCTCGATGAACCGGGAGGTGGCGATGGAGCGCCTGCGTGCGGGGAGCCCCGTGTACGGACGGCTGCGGAGCGGGGTGCCGAACAACGCCGCCTCCTCCTCTCCGGGGATGCCCCCCGCGCACCGCCGCTCGCCCTCGGCGTCGGGCGTCTCCGCCGTGAGGCGGACGCAGAACGTCGCGGCGAGGGCCGCCGCCGCGCGCCTAGCGCAGGTCATGGCCTCGCAGAGCGCCGCCGCTGAGGAGGAAGCGGACGAGGAGCTGGAGGATGAGATCCCTTCCACGGGGGGAATGGGGTTCCGGTACGGCGCCTTGCGACCGGCGGCGGGTAGCAATGAAAGCGTGCCCGCCGGCGGGGCTTCCCAGTTGGCTAGGGCGAACAGATCTCCTTCGCCCGCGGTAATTTCCTGAATGCCAAGTGACCTTTTAGTTGATTTTACGTATTTGGTCGCTTCGAAATAGGGCGAAGATTTTTCTTATTCGTAAATGTGCATAGACCAACTTCCTGGAGAAACCAGATTCTTTTTCAGTGAATTTTAGATATTGGAGCCAATTATATTAAATTGACCTTGTTTGGGAAAATCACAATGGATAGTGAAATCTGCTAATTGGATTAGACCTCGATTAGGACTGTTGACTAGGGTACGCTGACGTGAGAGGAGCTAGTTCGAGGTAACTATGGAGTCAACTTATCTTGGCTGAGCCGCTAGAACCTCTGCTGAAAATGGAAAGAAACCGTCCAAGATTAATCCAACTCGGTTAAGGTGAATAGGGGGTTGGGTTGAATTTTGGTCTTGGGGTTTGTTTTGTAGGTTGAATCTACACTTCCAATACGGAGGTGAAGTGGAGTAAAATAATGGAAAGACCCATTATGCTGAAGTAGAAATAACAAGGAAGACAAGCATGAACCAAAGTGGTCATGTTGATAACTTGTCATTTGGGAATCATCTGGAGCCCTTATTAACATCTAATTAGAATTTGTGCAATCATTGTTAAGTTTTTTTTTCCAAATAAGATCACATGTTTCTGTATATATGTTTGTATAATGCATATATTATGTGGTGACTTGGCCTCATACTGCTGGCATGCGTGTTTTAATCTTATGTTTTTCCAATTCTCTTTTACTATTTTCTGGGTTTGCTCACAATAAATTTTCTTTTGGCAGTCACTTTATTATTGCCTATTCAAATTTGGAGCATTTTTCCTTTGGCACTTCTTTTCCCATCCTAACAATAATAGCTTTATTTATTTATTTTGGCATATAGAATCTTGATTCTTTATCTCTCTTGCCAGTTAAACATTGTCTTCTAGCTTTTGAAAAGTTAATAGGCAGTCTTTTCTTCTCTTATTTGTGATTATGTATCAATTTACTCTATAGTGGAAAGTTCTTTAGGAATTCCAGTTAATTGTTCCTTTTTTTTTTGATTAGTTAGGTCAGAACTTTGCAGATCATACTCCTTCAGTCCGTGCCTCTTCAGCTGGAAGACCATCAATTTCTGTTCATTCAGTGTCCTTGGCGCCTCCTAGTAGAACAACCTTTGTGACCCAAGCACCTATTCCACCAATTGAATCTCCTGTAGACACATGCAGCGAGAAAAGGTCGTGACATTTCTTAACATATTACATGTGTTTTCATGTCATAACATTCTAAACTCCATTTATAATCATCCATCAGAAATTTAACTTCTTGTTTTGAGGGTAACTAAATAATTCATGAGCATGATGCCCCTTCATCGCATAATTTTGAACAATTTGCCACCTTTTATATAATTTGATGATTGCGTGTTTGGTTGGATACATCACAGTAGTATTCTTTAACATGGTCTAGATATTGTGATCGGTTATTTCACACCATCACTTCTGTGTGCCTTGGACTTGATGAATAACTCATTAGAAAGGATCAAAGGCGGGCAGAAGAGAGAAGATGGGAGGACAGGGAGGACGAATGAATTCTCCAATTTGAGGTAGTTGAAAATTATACTTAATGATGGAGAGGAATGTACAAAATGGTGGATAAAGTTTCTTGCTTTTTTAAAATAAGCTTCCGGACAAAAAGAGAAAATCCTTGTGTGCAAGTGACTGACGAGAAGGGTTACCTTTTGTTTTGACTTTGGGTGCAAAGTGATTACCTTCATGCTTTGATATTTTGGTGAATTTCTGCATTCCTTTTTGAAAGTTTCAATATTTTTAACGACACAACTTTAAGTGTCGATCAAAATTGGTTGACATGGTGGACACATTTATTCTTATCGTTGATCAATACTGAAATGTAATGGCACGGGCAAATTTCACTTTGCTGCTGGTGCTGATATAAACCAATTGGTATTGACCTTCCATGATGCGTCATGTCCCTCTATTTCTTTTGTTGTTCATAAGGAGAGAAGAAACACTATAAAAAGAGGGTGGAAAGAGAGGAAGCACCAACTGAAGCACTAATAATAGTAAAGAGGAATGACACTAAAATTAGAAAAAATTGAGATATATCCATATTTTGTACCTCTGTGTTCATTCCAATTATGTGAGTATAACTCTTAGTGATTAACCATCGTATATTAATAAAGATGTGGAGAAATAAGTACCAAGGCTAGATGTCTTAGAAGCATTATTTAATTGAGTTTTAGAAAATTATGAAAACAATATCACTAGAATGCTATTATAACTAATGGTCTTATACATATAGTTATTTTAGTATAAGGTATAAATCATTGGTTGAGATGCTTGTTATAAAATTTCATGACCTGGTGCTTAAATTTTTTAATTTAATTGAATTGTTAATTGGTATAGGTTTATAGTTTTTAAGTAAACAATCTAAGTGGAAGTGATTTATAAGATTAAAATTCACTTGAGTTATCTTGGCACGCCTTAAAATGTGTCGGCTGTTGAGTGTTGGCTTGGTATAGTAGCAAACCCATACTATTTCCTATTAGAGAACTTTAGCACCAAATGATACTCTAAACCTCGATTAAGGATATGAGTGTTAAACCAATTCCTTTCCTCTTGGTCTAGTTTTGAGATGAGTAGTTAGCTAGTTTAAGTTTAACCATTATATCACAGAAGGATATCATATATTTAACGAATGTATCAATTAGATAATCCTAGATAAATTAAGTTCACATGAGGCTATTCCATTCAATTTATCGGTGCACTAGTGGGAATGCTAAGACTATACATATATAAATTGATCAGTTTTCTGATAGTTTAAACCATGGATTATATTTTTCAGTAAGTATTGCCTGATATGAGTGATTCTGATATGTATCAGACAATGGATCAAGAAAAAAAACCAAGTTTTACCTGTATAGCCTCTCCGCTTTAAACTACTAGTCTTGTATCACCTCTGTTGAGATATACTGGCATCCGTCTGTCCATAGTGGGCAAGACGGTGAGACATATTCCAATATCTAGTGGTTGTTTGACTCAATGACTATTGCCAATAAGCTAAGCATAATACTATAGAAAGAGAAGCAATATCATTATGGAATTCAATTATTATCAATAAACAAAACATAATAGTGTAATATTAAAGAAAGAGAAGCAATATCATCATATTCTATCAGATTTTCAATTTTTGATATTTAATTATTGACTCTGCTTCTCATAGACATTCCCATCAACTACTTCTGTGGGATGCAGGATACTTACATGTCAGGAAGTCACAATTTACTACACAATTATGTAGAATCCTATGGACCATAAAGAAGCTAGAATTTCTGCATGGTTATAGCAATTTAGCAAACAGATTAATAATTTGCCTATTCCAGTTTTGCACCAAATCAAAATTAAATTGAATTTTGAATTTGAGTCTGATCTAATTGAATCTCCTTAGTCAATATCTAGCCACCCTTAAGTCGACATCAAAAGGAACTAAAAATGATGTTAGGTGAGTTCCTTATTAGCAGCACCATTTGAGGTTGTAAAACCAACGAATGACAAAGTAAATTAAAAAGACACTATATTCCTGATGTTACTAGGTTGGGCAATAGGTTGTCTGAAGGGCCTATGGTGGAAATTAGTTAGAAATTATTTAATGAATAATCATGTAGATATTGCTTCTAAAAAGAATAGGTGGATGCTCCTAAGAAGTAAATAGACTAGGTTGATATGATACAACCTGTATCAACTCCTATCATGTTTCTGTGTAGGCTGACATCGATACTGTATTATTCCAAACTCAGATTGGAATGGTGTTGACATCAAAAATTTAATTCTTGGCTTGTGCTATTGGCAACAATACCTTAATTTTCCAGCCCGAGATTGGAAACAGTATCAACATCGAAATATTGGTCTTTTGCTTGAGCTATTGACTATGTTAACATAGCCTGACCCATGTCAAACCATATCATGTGTCTATATGGGTTGACGCCTATTCTCACTATTTCAACTCATGTATAAGCTGTTTGAAATATGTTGCAGATTTCCATCAGATATGAAACATTTGAACCCGAGGGGAACAGGAATTCATCGACAAGCTTCTGCACTTCAGGATGAGGTATCGCACTATCGTCATACTGTTTTTCTTTGATATAATCAACTATCAAAGGTGTACTTAACTCTTCAAGAGAAAGGCAAGGCATTTCAAAGGAATATTGGAGACTGATTTTGCTTATTGTACAGTTAGATATGCTCCAAGAAGAAAATGAGAATATTATTGAGAAGGTATGCTTCTTTAATATCACCAAAAAAGGAAAGGATTTAAAGTTCTTTTTGTGCCATTAAACTGCTATTTTTTTTTCATCCAGTTGCGACTTGCTGAAGAGAGACATGAGGAAGCTGAGGCCCGGGCAAAAGAGCTTGAGAAGCAGGTCGGCATTCATGGAGCTTAGCTGTAGTTTTCTAGTTTGTTATGTCTGTTACTGCATGAGCTGCTAAATCACATCTGATCAACCTACACAAATTTGCAACTCCTTGATCCTAGGATGCTGGCAATCTAATTTCAATTGTTTTTTTGCTTTGGACCATGATCAATCGAACCACCAGGATGATTGTCCTAAATGCATAAAGCATGATGCTAATTTGTAAGCCAAACAATTAGGCTTCTTTTTCTACCTCAATGATTGTGCTATCTCAGAATTCAATATCTGAACATTTTCAATCTTTAAGATCTTTGTTGAACACTTGGTTAATCCGCAATTATATTCATACATAAAAATGGAAATTTCCGTTTGCAGGTTGCTGCCCTGGGAGAAGTTGTATCTTTGGAAGCACGATTATTGAACAGGTAGTGAGACTTTGTTCACATCATAACCAAGTTATCTATGTTGAAACTATAATCTTCAGCTGATTATTGGCAGAAAGGAAGCAGCACTCCAGCAAAGAAAGGTGACTTCATAGCATTAGCTTCATTGCCATTACATCAAAATTCTGTCATATTGCTTTGCTAGTTGTAGATTTCAGGGAAATATTAGTGTTTAATTGCCTTCGTATGTCCCTTCTACCCACATATATATATTATTCATCAATTTAATCTTACATCTAGGCCCTTGTCATACACTTCCCCTCAAGTTGACTTAAAAATAACATGAAGATTAAGCTTATCATAGATATACTTGATCCTAGGACCTCTTAGGAGTTGGTGCAACGATGTTCCTAAGTCATCAGGTTTGTACATCTTGTTTTGATATCGTTAACAAAAAGTTTAAGTTAGGTTTTTCTATGGTACTAATATATGTATCAAATTTACAAAGAATTGACAGAGTGCACATGAAGCTTGCGGAGCTCGTGACTTGATGTAGTCAAGTCGGTTGGCTTTATGCTAATGGTTCAAAGGTCCAAAACAAGGTGGAATCAGAGGTGATTAGAGAAGAATTGTATGGACATGCGAATTTTAAAAATTTCCTTGTGACTAGGGCGAGGAGCATGAAAAAGTTGAAGACCTAGAGAGTAAAAATCTTTACCCAACATCATTGAGGATAATATGAAGGATAAATACTTGGATGCTGGTGAGCTGTCAGAGATTACTAGTGATTGTAATTCTGGGGTTCACCATTTTAGGCAACATCATTGAGAGATGATGTGTATGGCTAGGTAGAGGCTGCTTAGAGACTTATAGAGAGCTCTGACCAAGGAATAATAGATTTCTGGTTAGACTTTGATCTCGAGCTTTGCATAGGCTTACGAGAGTAAAAGCTGAGTGAAGTTGATATCTCCAAGTATATTCAGTCAACATTATGTGAGCCTTAGTTGACTAATGGTTAGTTGACTCAACAAGCAATTATAAACTCTCTGTTTGAATAACATAGTGTTTCTATTCGGACTCCAATTTAACTGGACCGGTGATCAGTTGTCTGTTGGAATCCTTTCTAGTTGACTGACCAAAAGACCATTGGCTATCCAAATGGCTGAAAAAGTTCCATCGGTCAACTGAAGCATGTTTTAGTCGACTGGTGAGCAAAAACTAGCCACTGAAGCTGGTTCATATACCTTGGTTTTTTTCTTGACATGTACTGCATGAATTCTCTAGTAATTCGTATGATCTGGTCCTCAAGTTAAACATCTAAGGGCTTGAAAAATGAAGGGAATGTCATTCTCTATGAGCTCTTGATAACTCTTTTCATCTTTTTGTATTTGCATATATCTTTTATAAGAGAAGAAATTCTTCTATGAGGTTTTCTCGACTCTATGGAAAGGAGTGAGTTTCGGGAGTCATTCATTTGGTGAATCACTAGACCTTGGAGTAGGAGTGGTATCCTGAACTTGTCATTTCTCCACTTATGTAGCTATTATTTTTAAGAAATAGCTTCAATTAAACTTTATCTACAAAGTAAATCGCAGAAGGCACAAAAAACAGATTGCCTTCACATTTATCACAGTGAAAGCACTAAAATGAAAACACCAACTAAATCTGATTCAATCAGATCAATTAGTGGGTTAGATCTGATTGGGATGCAATCTTATTAAAATGATCTGGGTCTTCTGCTGTCCGGAGGAAAAATGTAGAAGAGGGGAAAAAACTGGAAAAAGAAATCTATCACTCAGGAGAAGAGGCTGAAGGATCGACCACCAGAGATGCTGGATGAGGTGGCAGTGATCGTCTGATGATGCTTATCCAGTTCCCTACCTGATCATTTGTGAGGAGGACGACAAAGTCGACAGTAATGGAGGAGAAGAATGCCGTAGGCTTCACAAGAATGCTGTAGTGGAATTCAAACTGCAGAGAGAAGGGATCAGCAGCACAGAGTGAAATTGATGATGTTGTTGTGATCAAATAAAACAAAGAGGTTGGCAACCTTTGGTGGCTCTGATACCATATAGATTTTACGGAAATATTAAGGCTTAATTGCCCTGGTAGTCCCATATAGATTATCCAATGCAATCTTACATCTAGGCCCTTGTAATATATGTCATTTACAAATGGATCCATATAACCACATCAAGTTCCCTAACACTAATCAGTGAGACCATTAGTTGAGAACTGTTTAGTTAGTCTGTTAGTGTAACTGATGTTAGCTAAGCTGATTAATAACTTGTTTATAATTGTAGTCAACTTGTTATTATATGATTCTCATGTCAAAAAGTTCAGTAAACTAAAGAGAACATTGATGAAAATTATTGAGCACGGCATGGGTTTAACATTGGAACAAATATTGATAATCTTGATTAGACCATTAAATTTGATTTACTTCCATGTGGATAGAGGCATATGCTACTGTATGATTCCTGTTATATTCTGCTGTTTCAAAATATCTATTTCATTCCAGGCTGCACTGGAAGATACCAGGCAAAATAAAGATGGGAAAGATGAAGAAATAACAACAATGAGGAAAGAAGCAGAGGTGTTATTGTCAATTTCATTCATCGCTTCATTTTAGGTGTTCTTGAGTTGATGTGTAGCTACTAGATGGTTTGCTTATCATTTATTTTTTCCTTGGTTTACATGTCGTGAGTAGTCTGCTAAGGAAGAAGTTGTCGTAGCAAAAGAACAGCTCAAGCAAGCTGAGTCAGAAGCAAAGTCTCTTCAGTTAATGACACAAAGGATGATTTTATCCCAGGAGGAGATGGTGGCAATCTCTTTTACTTTTTCACTTATGAAAATCATTGTAAGCATTTGTGGTCATCATGGTGGCTTGTGTAATATCTTATGTCAATATACATGTTCAATGTCTGCAGGAACAAGTTGTCTTGAAGAGATGTTGGCTTGCTCGCTACTGGGGCTTAGCAGTTTATTATGGTAAATCAGTTTCTGTATTTGCAATTATAAATATATTTTGTTTTGACTTTCAATTGTATAGCTTGTCTCCTCTATCCTGCAGAATAACATCCAGGCTAGATGGATCTTTCAGATTTTCCGCATTATTTTTCTGTTGATTTCAGTGTTTCATACTTATCATTCCACATTTTGTTTTCCTGATAATGTGATTCTTGTTTGGCTTCTTAAATTTCCAATTTCCCGATAAAACATCATAATTGTTTGCAATTGTCATCTGTGATCAACTTATGTTTCAGCATAGACTATGATAATTTACAATTAAGGAGGGCTTGTTACTTCAAAAATAAGATTGTAATAATATGTTTATCAAGTACTGATGAATCATCATCATTGTGTAACCACATTTGTTCCAATTATTTAAGAATGATCACACGAATTCTATTCATTTATTGAGCTCTATTGAAGGCTTATATTAACAGTAGTATTTTAATCAATTCTTTAGTATATTGACAAATGTGTTTTTAGTCTCTTGCATCTTACATGTTTGACTCTAATATATTTAATTCTTCAGCTATAGAATGGTCTGCTTTTGGACATGTCCAAATACTGAAGGATATTTATGTTGGTAAAATAGTTGAATAAAGAAAAGTGAGAAATATTTAAATTAGTGGTCATTAACTAAGTTACATATTATCTTTGATGGCATACACTTATTATCTTGAAGACGTGAATCAATCTAGGTTGTAGTATTTAGTTATGAGCTACAACTGGATGATCTGTGTTTGCTTTCTGCATAAGATAGGCCAGTGGTGTTTTGCTAGATGACAATTGGCAAAGAGAAACACTTTGAGTATGCATCAAATCATTAACATTTTGTCAAACATGCATTGGATCATCACTGTTGGCAAGCATGTATTACTAAATTTTTTCTGTAAGTCCAACCATGAAAGGATGTGGAGAAAAAGAGGTTTCATTCATATATTGATTCCCAGCACCTTATTCATATATTTTAAAAATCTGAAACTTTTAAAACTTACTTTTTCTTGTGTGCATTATGAATTCTATAAATAACTTCCTGCTTGATTCGTTCCTTTGATTTTATTGCTGATATAATAATCTTAGGATTCTACCCGGAGATTGCTGTTTCAAAATATGAGTATTGGTCTTCATTAGCGCCTCTTCCTCTCGAGGTTGTTATTTCTGCTGGTCAAAAGTCCATGGAAGAATCATATAACCAAGGCAAGAAATATGCTAAAAGGATCCTTACTGATGTAATTTTAACTTGTTTTACGTGGCCAGAATTTATTGGTTAGGGTTTCTCAGATTTTGGTTATTTGATAGGTATCCATGAATCTGAACGAAGTAAGCTTGTGCGTGATGCAAGTGATATTACTGGGGAAGGCAACATAGAGAGCATGCTTTCAGTTGAAAAAGGCCTATTGGAACTAACATCTTTGAAGGTCCTTTATTTTCTTTTGCTGCTAAAGTTGTTCTTTTAACACTTTCTTTTCTTCCAACTTCCAAGATGTTCTTTCTGAATTTGCATCAAATAGATTCTATATCTTTTTTGCTTGCAGTCTTTTCCTTTGAGCTGTTTATAGTAAACCCTCTATTCATGTTATGTCATTACTAACTTCAAGGTTGAGGATGCTGTTGTCCTTGCTTTATCTCAACACCGACGACCAAATTTTGTTCGTCAATTTCTGTCAGGTTTGTACACTACTACTGGAAATGGTAAACTGTACTCTTCATTTTACTTCTAGTGAATAATCCTACTGAGTTACTGCCACACTTGGTATTCTATTTGATCAAGTTGGCTTATTTTATCTTTACCCTTGCCTTATGGTGGACATTTGTACAGCTATTTCCCTACTGAGCATCCCTATTCCCATGGAGTGCCTAAATATCTTTTCTATGTGAAAAGGATTATGCATCTCATGATTTATATGCTAAATTCTGAAATTGCAATCTCATCTCTTAGGTCTTTAGAAAAATAGAGGAAATGAGAACCTAAACCACTTCATATTTTTCTTTAAATATTTTGACAGATTTTAAAGCACCTGGAGAACCAAAGTTTATGGAGTCATTTGGTAATGACAATTCTTATATGTACTTTCTGACTGTTTGTTTGTTGCTAATTTGAAGTCTAATGACTTTCCTTACTGTTCTTGCATATGAGAATAGTGTAATTTCAAATTCATGTATTATTGTGCTAATAACTTGATGACTTGTGCTATTGCAGAACTGAGCCAAGAGGAGATAGAAGATGTCACTTTCAAGCAGGTCTTTTTCAGTTCTTTATAATAGATTGTTACTTATTTTTGATGATTGTGTTTTTCCTGGTCAGATAGATGGTTTCTCTTTCTCTTCCTATATATGGAAGAAAGTTTCTCAACGTACATTATTTTAGTTGGCAGATAAGGATGAAAGTTGAAAACATGGTTGGCAGAATCGGTCGATTCTGATCTGGATCGGCTGAGTTGGATCAGCATTGCTGATCCAATTCTGAATGTGAAATCAGAAACCCCTACAAGATTAATGAAATCTAGATTAATCAGGCTACAAAACTAAATTCATGAGATAATCGGTTGAGATGGGCAGAAATTAAGCCAAATTGGAGTGAAATTGCTGGATTTCACTGATTTTTCCAATTCCCACTTGGGAATCTTTTTTGATGGACATAGGTGGGAGTGCAAATGATCTAGAGTTTGTATTGTGTGCAGTCATTGTGTTAGTGATAGAGAGAATGGATCTAAATGGGTGATTTCTAGCATTTGAGAGGAAGAGACTTCAATGTCATGCGAAGGCAGAGAGGCGATAGGAGAAGGCGGGTCTATTGATGTCAACAAATTTCAGCATCATTTGGACTTCAGATGGGGAGGTAGATACATTGCAATGTCAACGTGAGGTAAAAGACGATGGCTCCCTCTTCTTCTTGTCTTCTTTAGGCTTCTAACATTCTCAAGGAGGAAAGGCAAAACATGCCTTCGTCTTTGTGACAAGTTTGTGCGTAGTAAATATTCATGCTCCAACTTGAAGTGGAATGTTAGATCGGGTACAAGTAATCTAGTCTTGTATATATCTAGTCTAATTTCTTAGTTATTATGAAGTTTATAAATATATAAATTAATCCTATTTGAAGAAAAGAATATATCAAGTTTTCTTTTAACTGGCATTTTAGGAAATATTAAACAATGTTAATGTGGGTTCACTATTGTATTTATCATGCTATAAGAGATCTATTCCTACAACAATTCTTTTAGTAGTTTGTATTCTTGCATTGAACACCGTTTTACTGGTTGAGCGATTTGAGTCTCCTAGAAGATAAGATCTTACAGATTTCAAAAAATTTGTAATTCAATTACTAATTTGAATTGGTTACCCTTTGAATTTAGCTTAACTTTTGCAGGCATGGTTGATATATTTCTGGAGAAGAGCCAAAGCCCATGGTATAGAAGAAGATATTGCTGATGAGCGGCTGCAATTTTGGCATGGTCGAATTAGACAATCTCCTACTTCTCATGATTTTATTGATGGTAAATCACACTTCTCTTTTTCTGCACATCTTCATTCAAGGAATTGCTTTCCCATCTTTCTCAACTCCTTCCGAGAATTTGAATTTATTAACACAATCAAAGATGAAGAGGTTTCTAATATTTTTGTCAAATATTTTCTCCTCTCCCCCTTTTTTTTTTTGCTCTATTAGTTCAACGATGTGCCTCGTTTATAAATTTTTTTAACCAATTATCTTCATCTCGTTATTTATACACCTGATTTCTCAAAAGCCGCCTATCCATTCATAATATTCTCATGTCTAGGATATCAATCGATTTATATTTGTGCTTTTAAATTGCGTGATACTTTCCATAAAGCATAGTAGATCGCGACATTGTAGATGAAATTATCAAAGTTGCAGTTTCACAAGACTCGAATTCTCTCTGTAACCACTCAATTTCATCTATGAATTACATTCTTCTATTATCGAATAATTGTTCTAAGCAAAACCCTAAACTTTTTTGTTTAGAAACCTATGTTTGTATTAGTCAGAGGGAAGTTCTATTTATCAAATAATTTTTTTTATTACGATATTGCAGTGGAGAGAGGCTTGACAGAACTCCAGAAGCTGGGCATCGAACAGCAATTATGGGAAGCATCTCGAAAAGAAATAGAGCAGGAGCCTTAAACCAAGTATCATAAACAGTAAATGTGTTAAATAAAATGAAATTTGCATATCGTTAGGTATGATTTTTGTACATACGGGCAATGTTTTATTTGTTTTGGTGCAAATATGGTTGATTAGTGGGTGATAGATTTATTATGATTTCACGCGGATGCTATGCTTTATGATTTTATATTTTTCTGAATATTTGCATTAATTCTGCTCAATAGTAGATATGACATGGATCATTTCAAATCAAATAATAATTGCCATTTGCACGGCTTCTTAAGCCCTAGTGAAAAAATCATGATAATTATAAAATTAGTCAAACGGGACATTCATTCTTTATTGCAATGTATATAACTCATTATTGGCATGTAACAGACTAACAGGACGTTGTGAAAATCTAGCTGTGTTGTAAATTATCTGGTTATGAATGTAGCGAAATAACATTTTTTTGTCATCTAGTGTTTTACATACAATACTGTAGGATTATTAAAATGAAAGAGAGCATTATTAGCTGTTTTTTTTTGTGATTTTAATTTTTTTAAAAAAATAAAAGGAAGTTTTATGACCATTAAATATGTTATGATATCTGAAATTGAACGTTGGATCGATTTGAATACATAAAAAAAATGAGAATCATAAGATGTTAAAGTAAAAGTAAAGATGTGGACGTGTGAGGGTAAACATGATAAAAAATAATAATATTAGAGAGTCATGTTTGAGTTTATATTAAGAGAAAATTCAGAGAGAGATATTTAAAATAATATAGTTATATATTTTTAACGAAAGGTTAAATTTCATCGTTAAAATTAACGACGCAAGGTTAAATTTCATCATAAATTTATGATAAAATTAAAATTCCATCGTTAAATTCATAAACAGGATATTATTATTCCGTCGTACTTTTAGCAGTGATATTTTAATTACATCGCTAAATTTAACGATGGATTTTAATTTGTGTCGCTAAAATTCTTAACGGAACATTATTTTTCATTCTAGATGTAGCAATGAAAATTTAAATTTTCGTCTCTAATTAGTGATGAAAATTAATTTTCGTTGTTAAATTCCTAAATGGAACATTACTATTCTACTGGAGCTTTAGGAACGAAAATTTAAATATCCGTTATTAAATTATGTAAAAATTTTAACAGCACCTCTCTATTTTCGCATTTTCCTTGTTTAATATAAAGTATCAATCAACACACCATCACAAACGATAATTTTTATAACACATTCACATTATAGAACCAAACAACATAACATTGCTCGCGGGGCAATGGTGCAATGGTTAGACCCTCTAATGAATAATCAAGGGATCTAAAGTTTGAATCTCAATTGTAATACATTGCAGGGGATTGTTCCTCTATTGAGAAGCGGACTTAAGAATATTGGCTATTTGGATGGGGCTCCATTAGTGCTTTCCGATTTACCCTGATAGTCGGTGATAAAATTTCGTGGGATCAGACCGAGCCAGTTACCTCCAAGATTAGTCGATTCGAAGAACTGGATACCTGGATTACAAAAAAAAATGATACAAACACCAAATGTCATTCACAAATCCACACAAACAACAACCTCATAACATAACACCATAACTCATTCACAAATCCACATATTCACATTATACACACAAACAATATAACAAACGATACATATCAAATCTAATCCAACAACATATTAAATTCAATCCAACAACATATCAAATCAAAAACATCTCAAATTTTACTAATAAATATATGAATCTAACAAATCCAAATACATTACTAACGATAATAAAAATCTCCTAGAGAACACATCCAATCCCACTCCAAAACTAGCTAGTAGTATCCAATCCTACAAAAAGTATAATACGATAGATTGTTAATAAAATAAGAAAAAAAATTAGTCATATATCATAGAATTATACGAAACAAATTGAATTTAAATTAAACAAGGTGAACACTATAATAAAAAAATGTTAGCTAGATAATAATTTTAAAAGTTTTAAAAAAAGATACCTGAATGTTACTTTGGATATCTACTCATGGTGATATATAGAATATATTATTATCTACAATGTTCCTGAAAAGATATAATACAATTAGAGATGCATCTAATATGAAATTAATAAATTTATTTTGCATGTTTCATAAGTGATAAATAAAAAAAAAAATTAAAGGTCAACACACCTTTCAATCAGCTACTGATCAGTATCATGAGGGTCCTGAGTGTCAAAATTATGCGACGTTTTATTTATTCGAGTCATGAATTCTTGCATTTCCCGTCCAATTTGCTCATATCTCATTTGGGCTTGTCGAGACTCTTAAAATTGTTGCTCTAATGTCGAGAGTTGATTCTTCAAATCTAGGTTTTCTTCCCTTAAGACTTGTACTTCAATAAATGATCTGCTAAGACAACCCCTGACCTTAAGAGCCATCACACGATTATATACGACTCTCGCCTGGAAGTCAAGAATGTAGAGGGAGGAGATTTTTTTCCTTCCATCGACCACATCATAATAAATTTTATTTAACTGGTCGGTGGATAAAGTCTACGCTTCATTTCCCTCTGTAGTAGGTTGAGATGCATATGCAACTCTAGCAGTTATTTCATCCTATTTAAGTAAAAAAAATATTCATATTAGATATACAATTAAAAAAGCTATTCATTATTAACGATTAAAATTATTCAAGTTTATATTTTTACGTCTAATGCCTCTGATCGAGGATCGACAAATATGTCATCTTTTGTCTTGTGTATTTTACTAAATACCTCCCAATAAGTAGAAAGTCGTTGTACTTCATCTGCTGGTATATTAAAAAAATATAATTAAATCAAAATAAATTTATTGATAATTAAAGAATTCATATATAACTTTGTTAATTGTAAACTCACAAAGTCTATGACATGCTTTACGATCGATTATGATCTAGCTGTATACTTTGTGAACCCGGTGCTAGAGCCAGCCAACTCAGTGTTTCTGTTGGCTCGAGCTGTCACTGAATTTGACTGTCATCATTCTGCAGCCTAGATGGCTCGCCATACATCCCAAATATCCTCTGGTACAAAGGATGATATTGTTCCTTTTCTTTTACATTTGTATAGCATATCCTTGTAGAGTTTTGCACAAGCATTGTTCTAGATTTCTTTAAAGTCCGCCTCGGATCCTAGTTCCTAGGTATATTTTTTCTACAACAATAAGTTCACAAATTAGTATAAAAAATTATATTATGTAGTACCAATCATATTCAAATTACTTATCAAAAATTTTTAATAATAAAAATTTCGCATCTCCTTATTTATATGTCTCCATGTAACACCAGAAGAGTACATCTGTTCTTTAAATTTCATCGATATGTACGTCGTCATCTGATGACCATCTGGAGTAAAACTGCATTAAAAAATAAATGTATGAGAAATATGTTACAAATAAAAAAAATAAATGAATTAAAAATTACTAATAACACCAATACTTACCAATCCCTAATAATCCGCAACATAGTCTCGTCAGCGGGTGCTATCGCCTGATCTAACATATTTATATCTGCATAATAATATTATAACACATACACATTCGAAATAATAATCAAAATCAGAATAGCAATGCCAAATATGATATAACTAGTGAGATCTACGTGTAAAAAATAAATAATTGCAAGTACTCAATTGGTGAACATTAATACTAATATTTAATCATTATTACGATCTAAATAATTAACATTAATATTTTGTAGATTCTCCTCGCTAGACTCTGTTAGTTCAACAAGCTCCTTATTGTTGGACATTCTCCATCATCTATTTCATTACATTAACATCTACAAGTAATTGAGATGTGGATTGAATCTGGAAATCTATTAATTGTATCACCACTTCTTTATTTTGAAATGCATCATGATTTTGGGCCATGATGGAGTTACCACAAGAAATCTTACATTTGGCGACGCATTATAGCATCGTCAAATGTAAGGAAAACACGCCGTCGAAGTTTTGGCGACGCAAGAATGCGTCGCCGAGACATGTTGCAGATACCTCGTAGACAAATGTCAATTTGATCTTTGGCGATGCGTTATGTATAACATCGCTAATGGTGTCCATTTCGCGACGTGTTTTATACACATCGCCAAAGGTTTTAACATTTCGCGAAAACCTTTAGCTACGTCTTCCATGCGTCGCGAAATATTTTCTATAATGGGATGAGTAGATATTTTCGTAATTATTTGGCGACACAAACCTTACGCCGCCAAAGATATTATATATTTGGCGACGCCTATGAAGCATCGCAGAATGTTATATATATTTTAATTTATTTCAATATAAAATTATCGTCAAAATGCATTATGAATATTTTTTTCTATTAAATATGAATATCAAATTAAATAATTAAATGTAATCAAATTTAATAGATGTGTGATTTATTTATATTAACTAGTCAAATATCTTTCATAAAGATACACAATTAGTCAAATGATATCCAAAAACATAATATAATTAGTCAAACGTTAACTTAATAAAGTTGAAAAGAAAAAAATACATAATCGTTGCTAGAGGAGATCAAAGAGAAACCAAAAATGACCTGTTGAAGCTGTTGCAATATTGTTTCAAATTTTTGTTGTTGCTCACCTTGTCGTTGCTCATCGATAGTTTTTGCATAGTCATAATCTTTTCACTATCATCATAATGCTTTGAGTCATATTTGTTGCCCTAGGACCATCTATTATAGATAATTTAGGTAATGACATAAACCATTGAGTAGTGAGACCGTGAGCCTAAAACGTGCATCATGATATTGATATCTTTGGGCTGATGCACATTATCGACAGTAGATGCAAACACTTCCCCATCTAGTTGAGTTGATCGAAGTTCCATCATTTCATCCTTACAAAAAAGAAAATATTAATATATAAAATAAAAGATGGTTGTAGCATAAACAAGAAAGTGGGATAAACACCAGACAAGAAAAATGAAAAAAAAAAGATGGGGTGTCACTGTATGTGCAGATTTCAAGTGCTGCAACAAAAACTGCAGCTTTCTACTCCCAATAATTTTTCATCAATAAAGTTGGGAGGCCTCTTTCTCTTATCTATC
>JBBUKS010000095.1:12040903-12056917 GCA_038050645.1 Hedychium gardnerianum | reverse complement strand
ACAGGATCAAATTTGACGTCATCTGTGGGAACATACGCCTGATCTGAGACATGAAGATGGATGACACTAGAAAATCCTCTGCCATCACCATGACCTCGGAGGGTTTCGACAAACACGTAGCCCCCACAATACAGGAGCAAGAAATCAGAATTTCTTAGGCATCATTCTTGTTCGACCATTGCATTAGAAGCTCACGATTTTTTCGTTTCGACGAGATCCTTATTCTCTAGATCCTCCAGCGGCATAGCAATTTGGTTTTCTATTGTATTCTCTCCCCGACTCCATGGATACTTGGGAGTCGAGGGATTGAATCATATTATTTTCTCTCCTTGACTCTGCGGGTATTCGGGAGTCGGGAGATTGAGGTATTCATTCTCTCGACAGTATTCTCTCCCTGACTCTGTAGACATTCAGGAGTCGAGGGATCAAGTTAGATACTCAGTTGACAGAGTAGTTTGGTTTTCTATTATATTCTCTCCTCGACTCCGCATGCATTCGGGAGTCAAGGGATTCAGTCAGATACTTAGTCATTAGAGAGGTTTGGTTTTATATTATATTCTCTTCATAACTCTGTGGGCATTCGGGATTCGAGGGATCGAATCAAATACTCAGTCAGCAAAGCAGTTTGATTTTCTATTATATTCTCTCCCTGACTCTGTGGGCATTTGAGAGTCGAGGGATCGAGTCAGATACTCAAGGTAGAGTAGTTTAGTTTTCTATTATTTTCTCTCCCCGACTCCGGGGGCATTCAGGAGTCAAGAGATTAGATTATTCTCTCCCTCAGCGGGATTGAGTCATATTATTTTCTCTTTCCGACTCCATGGGCATTTGGGAGTCAAAGATTGAGGTATTTATTTTCTTGATAGTATTCTCTCCCCGACTTTGCGGATACTTGGGAGTCGAGGGATTGACACAGACTATGGCCTTACGACAAGCTCGAAGTACCTTACGAAAAATAAAGAGATAGGAGTGCCTTACGATAGGCAAAGAGGCTATGATCGCTCGCTCGGCACAGAGACTATGACCACTTGCTCAGGCTTACGGTAGGCTAAGCCTAGCGATTCTCTTGTAGAGACTTTGACCACTCGCTTAGGCTTTCAGTAGGCTAAAATCCCCTAGCCCAGTATTGGAGTGTGTGTTCCCACTATTGACTTAGGGCTTGGCTCGCACACTGACTTAGGACTTGGTTCCCACTACTGACTCAGGGCTTGACTCACACTATTGACTCAGGGCTTGACTACTGACTCAGGGCTTGACTCCCACTACTGACTCGGGGCTTGACTCCCACTACTGACTCAGGGCTTGACTCCCACTATGACTCTCAGGGCTCTGCTCCCTACGACTCCAAGGGCTTTGCTCCCTTCGACTTCGGGGCCTCGCTCCCTTTGACTCTCAGGGCTCTGCTCCCTTTGACTCTCAGGGCTCTGCTCCCTTCGACTATGGGGCTCTGCTCCATACGACTCCAAGGGCTCCACTCCCTATGATTCTCAAGGCTCTGCTCCCTACGACTCCAAGAGCTTCATTTCCTATGACTCTCAGGGCTCTGCTCCTTACGACTCTAAGGGCTTCGATCCCTATGACTCTCTGGGCTCTGCTCCCTACGACTCTAAGGGCTCTGCTTCCTTTGACTCTCAGGGATCTACTCCCTATGACTCCAAGGGCTCTGCTCCCTACGACTCTCAAGGCTCTGCTTCCTATGACTCCACGAGCTCTGCTCCTTACGACTCCAGGGTCTCGCTCCCTATGACTCTTAGGGCTCTGCTCCCTCCAAATATGGGCCTCTGCTCCTTATGACTCCAAGGGCTCCGCTCCCTACAACTCTAAGGGCTTTGCTCCCTATCACTCCAAGGGCTCCACTCACTTCGACTCCAAGACTTCGCTCCCTATGACTCTCTAGGCTCTGCTCCCTACAACTCCAAGGACTCCACTCCCTACGACTCTCAGGGCTCTGCTCCCTACGACTCCAAGGGCTTCGCTACCTCTGACTCTAGGGCTTTGATCCCTACGACTCTCTAGGCTCTACTCCCTCCGACTCCAGGGCTTTGCTCCCTACAGCTCTTAGGGCTCTACTCCCTACTACTCTCAGGGCTATGTTCCCTTCGACTCTCAGAGCTCTGCTTCCTACGACTCTTAGGGTTCTGCTCCCTACAACTCAAAGGGCTTCGCTCCCTTCGACTCTTAGGGCTTTGCTCCCTATGACTCTTAGGGCTTTGCTCCCTACGACTCCAGGAGTTCTGCTCCCTATGACTCCAAGGGCTCTGCTCCCTCCAACTTCGGGGCTTCGCTCCCTACAACTCTTTGGGCTCTACTCACTCTGACTCCGGGGCTTTGCTCCCTACGACTTTCAAGGCTTTGCTCCCTACGACTCCAAGGGCTTTGCTCCTGTCGATCTTGCCCCAACTCCTCATTTGGGAGCGATTGACCTTACAACAAGCTCAACGATTTTGCCTCGACTCCTTAGTTGGGAGAGGTTCAGCCGTACGATAGGCTTAGTCTAGTCAAACGCACTTGTGCCTCTTTCGACTAGACTTGAAGGGAAGACTTGTGATGTTAGGTTGAGGTGAAGCCACGTAGAGAGGAGGTTTTTTTTGTCATTTCAGCAGCTTTCCCTTTTTTATGGTTCTCCTTCACCAAGGAAAAAGGGGGGTCGTCGATCTCCCGATCTCCCTTCTCCCTCTCTACTGTCGCTGCCTCAGTCGAACGCTACCGCCAGCCATGCCTCCCTCTCCGCCACTGGTCGTGCCTCCCACGCCGCCTCTCTCACACATGGCACTGACTCTCTCACACGCGCCATTGCTATCCCCTTCAACTTCCTCTACTGACGGTCGAGCCTCCTCCGACCATTGGATCTCGTGCAGCCACCACCACCCTCCATGCCCTGCGCTCCTCTCTGTCGTCTAACGCCACTTGCGTAACGTCAGTGCCCTAGATCTCCATTGCCTTGACTCTCCTCATTCTCCCTCGGCACATCCAACCGTCAGCGTCGCTCCATAGCCCACACGAGCAGCCAACGCCCCCTTCCCCGATGATTATCGCCTGTTACACCCCTATCTGAACGACCATCATGCCACTGTGCTCATTGCCACAGAAAGCCCTAGCTCTCCCCCATCTTTTCTCCTTCACTCTTTTACTTCTCGTAGGCTCTCCTAGTGAAGGGGATAGCTCACCCTCTTATTCGGAGACTCCACAACTTGGTCAACCCAGATGACAGTTCAGACTCTTCATCCTCATGGTTATGGCAACTTGGTCAGCATTAGAGTCAGCTCATCGGTAGTCCATCCTTCACCGATTTCAGACGAAATCAATGGTTATTGTGGATAAATCAAAATCCTAGAATTGTTTCCCCCAATTTCAGATTTCTTCCTCAACTTCTTACTTGTGTTTGACTCGTTCTTGTTCTTACAAACTCTCACAACTTGCGATCTTCTAGATAACTTGTTTCGCGAATTTAATTAGTACTTGATTTTACAGTCCTCGTGGATCGATATCTTTTTATTGATTTACGACAACTGTGCACTTGCGGTTTGCATATATCAATTAGTTATATTAATACCATATAACTTACCCTCTTAGATGTACATGAACGACAAATACATATTTCTTATTATGCTTGTTCTAGGTCCAAAGAACTTGAAAGGCAAGATAAATATTTTCTTGCAACCTCTGATTGTTATTGTTGAGCTTAACAACCTATTGATTGTAGGGGTGGAGACATATGATATTGCAAGTAAAATAAAACTTAAATTGTATGATGCCTTATTATAAATAATTAGTGATTTTTTGACATACTCAATGTTATAACGATGGAGCACGATTGGTAAGTTAGTATGTGCATATTGCATGAACAAGTCTGATGCAATTACATTACTTTATAGTGAGAAGATATCCTAATTTGATAATCATCGTAATATTTTGTCTTATAAGTGTATCTTTTCAGGTGAAATAAGAAAGATTTTATAAAGAATAAAGTGGTTACAAAATTTCCACCCAAAATGAAGTCAAGAGAAGAAATCATTAAGAAAATAGACAATTATGAGTTTGTACTAATAACTAAAATTAGTTCAGATGAATTAAATAAATAGATTGTTAGAGTGTGCAAATGTGGTTGGAAGAAACAAAATTTATTCTGAGAGTTTCCATATTAGAAGTGCTTGCTCATTGACATAATTTGGATGTGATGTTGGTTGAGATTTTTTTTTTGATGATATTTTTAATATTATGATGAATGTTCCTGGAAAAACAAAAGATACATCAATTAAAGTCATATGAGGAATTGAAAGAATTGATTTTTAGACTTGAGTTGCATCAGAATGAAATAATTAATAAATTTTCAAAGGCTTGTTAGACATTGAACAAAGAAAGTAAACATATATTATATAACTAGTTGAAATAAATCAAATTCCTTAATGGGTATGTCTTTAATATGACTCGATGTGTGAGTATGAATAAGTTGAACATATTTAGAATGAAAAATACTATTAGGTGTTCATGCAAAGATTTATTCTAATAGTCTTTCATGACCTATTTTCTAATAATATTTGACAAACACTCACAGAATTGAGCATGGTCTTCGGAGATTTGACATGGAAGCAATAGAAAAATGAAATTGCTAGCCTAGGAATGAGAGTTACGAAGCACACAACTGAAATACGCTCTATTGTAGAGCATGCGATGAAATTGATGAGTTTAAAATAAATTCATATAAGTAGTTCCTTAATATTAACAACTAATATATTTTATCTTGTTTGTGCAAGAAGACTTTACAACGACCAACTAATTGTTGTGAGCTATTTTGTAATACCCATCGACGAAAGAATGATACTTTTATTGATGCTCGATCATAGGCTATAGACGTAAGTAACACAATAACTCACTTTATTATTTGTATATTATATATTAATAATATTTATTTTATATAGGATGATATGATGGTAAAAGTTACACAAGTCTCTCAGCTGATGCCATAAATGACATATTTTGAGATTGTTGGTGGGATGAAGAAGGGGTGTCTCTATGACCTTGACTTTGAGGCGAAAGTTATGCTGCATTATGTGATGTCTACTCCTAAGATCAAGAGCAATCCCAGTTGTTCAGTTGAAGGTAGAGAATGTAGAATTAAAAGCTTGTATGATAATGTCAAATTTTATATCTCGTATGATGTTATCCCATTAGACTCCCCTTCTCCTTTTCCTAAATATTTTATATCGGGATTTTTCTTCTAAATGGGGTGTGTAACTAAAGGATATTAGGCTTCTAGAATGCTCATCGTGAGCGCTTCCCAATTTATCTTGATAACTGATGAAAAACTTTTATGAAATCGAATCAATCACCCTAGATTTATTTGTTATTTGATTCATCATTTTATGAATATTCTACATTGATTTTTTGATTACTTATTGATTAGTAGATAAAGATTATAATTGTTTGAGTTTTTTTAATATTTTGAAATAATGTGCAGTAGATTTGAACTGTTTAAACATGTTTGAATGGATTGTGATGTTGATGGTAAATATTATTCTAATTTGATTAAAAAAGAAAGCTAAATTGAGTGTATATGTTCAATAAATAGAGACAGATATAGTAAATTTTCATTGTAAATTTAACGATTGATGTAAAAACATTTGGTCACTACTTTTGTGATCGATATTTAAAGTGATCTCTAATTTAAAAATATAATAATAAATTTCTATCACTAATTTAACGTATTCAATCTTTAAATTTAATGATATACGTGATGTTTACTCTTAAAGTCAGGAGCAATCTTTGTTGTTCATCTATTGATGTGAAAGAATTAAAAGTAGAGAATGTAGAATTAAAACGCTCGCGTGACGATGTGAAATTTTATATTTAGTATGATGTTATCTCAACTATTAAACTCCCTTTTTGTTTCCCTGAATATATTCTAAGTCGATTTTTGATTTGAGGAGACTCTACCTATTGATCAATAGGTAAAGATTATAATTTAGTTTGATTTTGGAATATAATTTATGATGTTGCATTGTGATAGGATGATAACTACTTGACATTTAGTTTGATTTTGGAATATAATTTTATGAATATTTTTTGGATAAATATTTGCATTTTGACGATGATAGTAAATATTATTCTAATTTGGTGTAAATATTATAAATATGTATATCTTAAATAAAAAACAAATCTAGATTGAGTGTATATGTTTAATAAATAGAGGCGCATATAATAAATTTTTATTACAAATTTAATGATCTAGGTAAAAAATAATAATTTAGTCATTAATTTATGATTGATATTTAAAAGTGATTGCTAATTAAAAAAGAGAGTAATAAATTTCTATGATTAATTTAGCGATTGAACTATGTATTTGATCTTTAAATTTAATGATTTTCAATCGTTAAATTAGTGATTGATTTATTATATATGCGATAGTTAAAAATTAACGATAAAGAAAATAAAAATAGACTGATTAGATGGTTAATTTGTCGTCAAATGTATTTATTGACATATTAATAATTGTCTAATTTGTTAGAGTGATTGAACGAACCCGCAATTTGTAAGGGTAACCAAATTATAATATTATTATTTGTCGGCTGGAGCGGTTTGATTGAACACCATTCGATTATTTAAAGAGTGTTTCAATAACTTTTAATATTTAAAGGGCATTTCAAATATAAACAAAATTTTGGACAGCCAAATAAAAATTTCCTTTATATCATCAAATGCACAATAATTTTTTTTTTTCTGCTGTCACATCACTCCTGCCAACTTGTCTCCGTTTCCAAAGAAAACCCTAATCCCCGATCTCTTCTCCCCCCTCTTTTTTTTTTTTTGTTTGTTTTTTTCTTTCCTTTTACTCGTACATCCCGTTGAAAAACCATGACCCTTCATCCCTCCTTTTTACAGAAAGCTACACCATCTCCGTCCCTGCGGCTTCTCCTCTCCCCCTCCCACTTTCCCTCCTCCTCCTCTTTCAGCAAGAAACTCCTGATGAGTTGGAAGGGCTGCTGGAGTCGCCCAGTCGCTCTTTAATTTCCCTCCTCCCAGCTGTTGCGATCCTCTGTCCACTTAAACTCACTCAGAGCCACTGCTTGTTAAGCCTTACAAAATCCTTCCTCGACGCAAGCTTCTGACAGCAGATCTACTCTCTCCAGCCACCAAAGCCAAAGGTAACGTATTTTATATGCTTATCCTATTTAAACATTCATAATTTTATATACATGTTTTTCTCTTTTTTTTCCCCCTTCATCTCTCTCCTCCATCGAACCTTTCTCCACTCCCAGCTATACAATTGGCCTTGGCTACGAGACAGCACACTGAACAATCGCAAAATATTGCCATGAATCCGTTGAGAAATCGGTATATATAGTAACGTTGCGAAGCACAAGCGGAGAGAGATCGATATTGAGGTTCTCGGTTCGATCTACTGTAGAGATGGACATACTGCCGAATCCGGAGAGCCCCCCCTCGGACCAGGAACCATTGGCTGCTCCCGCCGGAGTTTCCTCATCATCTTCTTCGTCGCCGTCGCTGAGCCGGTACGAGTCGCAGAAGCGGCGCGACTGGAACACGTTCGGACAGTACCTGAGGAACCACCGGCCGCCGCTGTCTTTGGCGCGGTGCAGCGGTGCGCACGTTCTGGAGTTTCTGCGGTATCTGGACCAGTTCGGGAAGACGAAGGTGCACGTCCAGGTGTGTCCCTTCTTCGGCCATCCTTCCCCTCCGGCGCCCTGCCCCTGCCCTCTCCGCCAGGCCTGGGGCAGCCTCGACGCCCTCGTGGGCCGCCTCCGCGCCGCCTACGAGGAGAACGGAGGCTGCCCCGAGAACAACCCCTTCGCCGCCCGAGCCATCCGCCTCTACCTCCGCGACGTCCGCGATCTCCAGTCCAAGGCCCGAGGCGTCAGCTACGAGAAGAAGAAGCGCAAGAAACCCCCCTCCTCCGCCTCCTGATCATCACCACCACCCTCCGCTTCCCCCCTGATCATCATCGTCTTCAATTCCTCACTCACTGTGTGAGCTTCTCCTGCTTAATTAATTCCTTGATCCCATCATTAGCTCGTATAATGTATCTCGTTAGTTTTCAGACTCTCAGTGATGGATTTCTACTTCTTATATTATTACTATGCTTTCATTATTATATATATATATATGTATATGTATATATATATACATAGAACAAGAACTTTGATCTAAAAGTTTTCTTTTCTCTTGTTTAACTTATCTATATATACACTGTCATTTTGCACTGTGCGTTCGGGAGATCGATATTATTGTGCTTTTGTTTGCCTCACTTTAATGTGATGGGACTGATAAAGAGTCAGCAGCATAGAATTAACTATGCTCGCAAAAGAAATTGGATTATATATATATATACAGAGTAAGCTACATATAGGTAACAGTGCGTGAATTGATGAGTCCCAGCCACAGGAAAGCAAGTGTTGTACTTGGAGTCAACAAGCCATCGCCGCAGTACATACCTCTTGGCCTCTTACAGCACACTAGCCTTGCCTATCTATTTATATGGTAAGATCAAAGACTCGGAGATGACACTATATATATTAATTTGCTATTTTTAGGTTATATATAGATGTACTGAAAATCAAGATTAAGAAAGTGAATATAGATATAGTAAAAGTTATTGATTCGTGATGTGCCCATTCAGGTCGTTTTTGATCTCTTTATGGTCAGGTGGTATGCCTTTCTCTTTTACGAGCATAAAAAGTGATGTTCACGGAGAGTATCTAGAGATTTCATTGCATATATAGGAACTTGGATCCTGCAGCCTTTTTTTTTTTATTCTCAGTTGTTTTGTCCTCTCTATGGTTGTTTTGCTTATAATATCATGTACATGCATACTGTTCCTTCATTTTTCTTCCACTCAAATAAACAAACAAATAAATAAATAAAAAGGTGAAATAATAATTAACTTCGTTATGATCTATATATCACGCATACTATATATACTCCTGTGTATATTGAATGGATACATAAAATAGAAACACAAAATGTTTAGTGTATGTTATTCAACTAAAGTATTTCATTTCATGCGGTAGTAAATTAACTGGAAATTTAATGGTGAGCACCTGTTTAATTAATGGTTTAATTATTTATGGAGCTAATATTTCATTAAACAAGGATACTTACGCTTGCTGATTGAACTTGGGATTTCACTTTGTAAGTTCAATGGATAACAGCAAATTGTATATTTTGAATGTGCATAGATACCTTTGCTTGTTGAATATGGCAATGTGTCCTGATCATATATAGTCATGGAGCAATTATGGACCCCCTGTGTAAATTCATATAAAATTGATTAACACTTTTGTCTTTTTTTTTTGTCAGATACAACTAATAATTGACAACTTCATTTCCTGAAAATAATAACTAATAATGATCAAGATGTTTCTTTGTATATCCTTGGTGCTGTGCTGTGCTGTGTGTATGTAGTTCAATCATATAACTAAATTATGTTTTTGATTTATTGTTTTCTTCTTAAGTTTATTTTGAATGACATAATTATCATTTTTGCGCCATATAAATTCTTCTTATCATTTTTTATTATTTGAGTTGATCTTGAGAACTCAAACGTAGGTAGTCTTATATAGATAGATAGATAAATAGATATGTGAGTGAGATTGTAGATCTGTTATCCAAGAAAACTTTTGTTGAACCTTTTTGATATAATTGTAGGTTTTTTAGTAAACTTCTTAGTCATATTGCATGACAGACATGATGTTGCTAAATCATAGTCCACACTTCACTAGTGTCTAGTGGAGTGTCACTATTGGTTGCTTGCTTGCTTGCTTGATGGCCAAGTGAATGTTGGATCTCTCAAATAAAAAAGAAGACATTTTATGATACTTTTTCTATCATCAAGATCTCTCTACAGCCACTATATATAGAAATATCAATCAAGTTTAATGAATATAGTAATTCATGAAAGCGTAGATTGACATTGCACATGGCTATCTTCCAATGAATTGATTTTTGTTTCTCCATGAATTGACTCACTAATCCAACACAATAAAGAATGTTCTACCTCTTGTATTTTTAAATTGTAAGCTTCCAACTAGTCCCTTGTAAATGGTTGGATGAACCACTTCACCTCTATCTTTCTTGAAAACTTTATTTGACAATCAATTGGTCTGCTAATTAGGTTGCAATCTTCCATTTTGAACCTTTTGAGTAGTTGTCTTGAATATATGCCTCTTGTGAAGATGCCTAATTCACTTTGCTTCAACTTATATGCAAGGAACTAGGCATGAGATTATCAATCATGTCGAACTTCTTTAATAGCTTGAAGTCTTCAAATAAAAGAGGAGCGTTTTTGCAATTGCAAAGATTAGATTATTAATATCCAACAAACAAATCAAAGAGGAGCATCTCCTCTAAAGATTAGATCATCCACGTATATACAAACAAATAGTATACCAACATCTCTTTCTTTGAAATATGAGACAAAGGTGTTATATAAAGTCATTATTCTTAAGAAAAGAATTAATCATTGCATTCTATGCCCTTGAAGCTTGCATTAAGATACATACTACTTTCTTCATATATATAACTTTGTTTTCATGCCTCTTGTTTACATAATCTTATAGTTTTTCAATGTGTGCTTATTTTTTAAGAAAATCATTTAAGAAAGTTAATTTCACATCTAAGTGCAAGGCATTCCCTTTTTTATTTAATAGTTTTCATTTGAGCAAGGGAGCATATACTTCATAATTATCAACGTTGGTTTATTGCTTATAACCCTTTTGTAGCTAGTTTTTCTTTTTTCTTTTTCAACTTTTCTATGTGCATTCATTTTCACGTTAGAAAGTATATTTGACTTCGCATTTTTTTTAATCTTTTGTATTGAAATAACTTTTTTTTTTTTGTTAATATTAGAAAGTCTAGGTGTTTAAGTATTTCTAAATATAGAGACAACCAAGATTGAGTTAATTTGTCACCTCATAAAGTTCTTATCAGTTACTCGCCTTTGCTACAATACAAGTCATCTTTATTTGTAATACATATAACAAAATAGTCAATAAAAATTCGTTCATTGACAAACATATGATCATATTTGCAATAAAAAATTTCTTGTCATATATTTTTGTGTGTGACTATTTTATGATTTAACAATGACATATAATTGTGTGTCAACAAACTATTAATTCTTGAAAAAAAAAGTATATTAAACTCATAGCTAATTATTATTTAAGTAATAAAAATATCTTTTTATTCTCAACAAGATATCCTTTAGATATGATCATTAAAGTATTATCATTTTATAAAGTTAATGATTAAAAAATGATTAGTGATTAAGCAAAACTTATTATATGACTGAAGATTGATTGATGAATCTATTTGATGGGATTTAAGGTTAATTCATTACCAAAATTAACTCTATACAACAATTTTACTCATCTATCACAAGCATGGAACCATCTTTTACACATTAATTCACCAATAACTTATATTAACATTTTATTAAATAATTTGCAAAGTTTTAATCTTATGGATATTAATTAAATTAATTTGAAACTCATTTGTTTTTTTAATCTCTAATTGAGCTAAACCCCTTCATCTACTATCTTTTTTAAATTGGAACAGGTAACTAACAAGCCATCTTCATGCCTCTATTTGAATGCAATCTACTACTAAATCCTCTCATCAAACCCTTGACTCTAATTCAAACACTCTTACCAAATCATTGATTCTAATATAATCTACTATTCGAACACTCTCATCCAAACTGTTCATAGCACACTACCCATCCAAATTATCCAACCATAACCCTCAATCTCATTCCTTCTTGCGCGATCTTGATTCCAAATCACATAGTACGTCTCTAACTATCTTTTGTTCTTCGTCTACCTTCAATTCCTCTACAACGTACATCCATAGTTCGTCGTTAGGTTGTCTACAAGTAGTTCACCACTGATTCAAAGTTCATCATTGGATTGTTGTTTCTATAGTTTGACCGTCCTTGAAATATTTCGTCATGTCACATCCTAGATTCATCTTCAAGCTTTCAGATTGCATTGATCCCTCTGCCTTTTCTATTGCGATAGTATTTTCGAGATTGCTTTGTTTGTAGTATTTTCTCATGAATGCTTTGGGCATTTTAATGAAGTTTTTGCAATTGTACATCCAACAATCACTCGGTATCTTATGATTACCATCCAAAGATTTCTTTTCTTCTGATATTTTTTTTCAATTTTTTTAAAAATTAATTTTAAGTGAGAAGTACGTTTTATAAAAATATTTTTTTTAATAATTTAGATATCTAAATTTTTACATATTCAATTAATTCTAGAGATGAATAACTCTTCTTTGATTTATTCATCAAGTAAATTCGAAAATACAAATGTTCCTCGCTCATTTAAGGGTCCCAACATCCTTTCATCACCATATGGACTAATCAATGTGATTATCTTAATTATTCTAAACTCTATTTCTTTAAAATCTTATCATCTTGATGGTGGTGGAGTTCTAGAACCATCATGTTGGATCAGTGGATTAGAGGTGATAAAATGGATCGACTGAGATGGGTCTGACACAGGCTTGCTCAACTCATTTAGATATATTATTTTTTAGGATGGTAAAAGTAGAAATATTCTTATTTCAATATTTCTGTCAATTTATTTTAAAATTAATATGAAAGAGATAAATCACGAAGATTAATCTAATTAGTTCGAATAATAATAAATATATAAAAAAAGACATAAATTTTTTATGTGTCTTGTCGAGCCTGACTCATGATGTCATCTTTATTCAAGGCAAAAATTAATAATAATATTTAAATAATATAAAATTATAAAATTAGTAATTTTTAAAAAAAATTGAAAAAGGAAATGTTTAAAAAATAAAATTCAAAAAATAGATTTTTTTTTTCAAAAACTAAGAAAAAAATATAGTTTAAAAAACTCTAAAATATAGTTTAAAATTTTCAATACACATTTATAATATTATAGCATCGCTTTAATTTAACAAAATATAAAATATTTATTACAGAATGAATAATATAGCCTCGCTTCAAAATAATAAGTACGTCCCAAAACTCAAGGGTAAAGAAAAGGAATATTTATGTTCATCATCCAAATTCAACCTTTTACCTACCACTTGAGTTGTCTACGTACTGATGATGCAATCATGGTTCACCTTGGATAAGTTAGCTCAAGCTATTTTGATATTTTAGAAATATGTTTGATGGTAAAAGGTGAAATATTCATCTCAGTATTTTTGTCAGTTCGTCTCATTGTGGCAAAAGTTCGTCTCAAGATTAATACGAAGGAGATAAATCACGAGGACTAGTCTAGTTAGCTCGAACAATGATCAATATATAAGAAAGGATAGGAACCTGATTACTAGTTAGGATTTGACTTTCAGATTTCATGATGATAATGCTCCTTAGAAATATGTTTGAATTGAGTGTTTAAGTTAGTTTAATATGTTAAATAAGTCAAAATTGATTAAATATTTGATATTTGATGAAGTGGATTAAAGTTGACTAACACTTCATAGTTGGAAAAATTCAATAAGTCTTGGCATTGGATGAAGATATTGTAGATAAAGTTTGATTAAATACTTAATATAGAGGAAGTCTGGCAAGTCATTTTATACTTAACATTGAATGAGATCGAAGAAGGTTAGGGTTTATTGGATGCTTGGCAGTTGGAAAGTTTAACGGGTGTCAACGATGAAAAAAATCCAACAAGTGTTAGTAATGGAAAAGTCCTAAAGGTGTTGGCATAGGATAAAGTCTCAATAAATCAAAGTTTATTAGATGCTTTGAAAGTGAAGGAAGTTTCAACAAGTCAAGTTGACTAGGTGCTTGGTATGTGAATGTCCTAGTGATCAAGGTGAACCTAAGGATGGACAAATTGAAATCTTGATGAGTCAAAGGTGATTGACACTAGGTAGACGATGAAGTCCCAAAGGCAAGACTTATTAACAAGCTATAATCATGAGGCAAGGTCTCTTAGCAAGTAAAAGTCCTAGAAACAAAACATCTTGGTAAATGAAAGTTCTAGTAAATCAAGGTTGATCGATATTAGGCTTATGAGGAAGTCTTGGAGAAAAAGTCTCTTCGCACCAGATGTCCAAGAGACAAGGTCTCTATTCAAGATCAGGAAATCTTGGAGGTGTGATCTCTTGACAAGAAAGCTAAGTGGGACCAGATTCTATGAGTGATGAGTGACCTGTACTTTGGGTTTTGGGTAAACTTAACTTAGCTAAGAATTCAACTTAAGATTGGAGTCGGATGAACCAATATTTAACTTAAAGGTTGGATTTAGTCAATCGATGATTGAGTCGACTAGCCAGTTGACTGGGGCAAATTGATCAACTAATGATATAATAAAATCTAAGAAGAAGATAATTGATCTCACATTATTAGGTTGCAACCATTAGATGACCTTAAATTCATGGTTATAGGCCATCCGCTCAAACCTAATTGTATTTCTCATATTTATTCTGGTGGTAAGTGAAAAATTTTCGTGAGACCGAATCAGTCTCCTCCAATATTAGGTGGATCGTAAGAGATGAATACTTAGATTATCAAAAATAAAACCATTAGATGACCTAGATGCTATAAAAGATAAGTCAACTCAAGTAGCAGTTGGAGAGAGCCATGTTGTTGACTAAATGCAGTTGCAGTTAACTCAGAACCAGAGCAATTGTGAGATCGATTGATAAGTTGGTAGTCAACTAATCAGGCAAAAAAATAGCAAGTAGCTATTCAAAACAAGAAATCTAAAAGAAGGCAAATAGGAGGAGCTTTTGGCAACATTACAAATGATTGAATGTGAATGAAAGCAAGTAACAACAAGAGAAAGCAAGGCAGAAGAGGTCCAATCTTGTAAATTTTTGTTGTTGTAATTGTTATTATTATCTTCTTGTTCATTGTAACCTTAGATGGTAACAGTTCCTCCATTTTCAAAAGGAATCTAAGAAGGAAAAAAGATAGAGAGATTTTAGGAGTGACTCACCAATGATAGACATAGAGTAGGAACCGAGGTTTGGAACCACATAAATGCTAGTGTTTGCATTGCTCTTTTTGTATGTATTTGATTTTGTATTTTTGTTGTTTACTAATACAATTATAAGCATGAGCATTCAAAATGAAGTGATCAAGTATTTGCCCCCTTTTAACCTCATCAATGATCGTACACATACCTTCTTTCAAAAGGATAAGGATCATTATAGTTATACTCACTTTAACTTACCATATGTGAGGATGACCATTCATTGCTTGGTTCTATCGTACCACTCGAACTGACTTTGTCATGATTTCAGTTTGTTGTTGACATCCCACTTTAACTTGTAGGAACTCCACTACATCCAACCAATCCTTAAGAAACCTCTAAGGCGGATAATAGGATAGAGAGGAGTAGTGAATAGCCATTGTTGGTGCAATCGATTTGGGTTGAACTAAAAAACGCATTTCATAAGCTTGTGAGAAGTGTATGCAGTAGTAGGTCACATAGCAAGAATAAGTCTTGATGGATTAAGGTTCATGGAATGTTTGATAAGAAGAAGTTCCGATAGATAGAGTGTTTTGATATTTGTCAAGAGAAAGTTTTAACAGATCAAGTGTGATAAAATTTCTGAAAAATAAAGTTTTAACTCAAGGTTGACAGATGACTTGGCAAGGTAAAGAAGACTCCATACAATGGTACTTGAGAAGGATATTCTCGGGCAAATTTCATTTGTGGACATGTAAAATTAGAGAATTAAGAGATAGATTAGGCTTGATTTTTTTTTAAAAAAATTCGCTTAGTTATTACTCTAATTATTTGAATTGATGTTACCAACTGATAGTTGAGTCAACTCACCATATGAGTTAAATCATGGGGCATTATTTGTTAGTAGAAGCCCTAGAGTCAATCATGTGATGCTTGACGAAAAGACTCATTGTATCATATTCTTGTATTAATAAAGACATGTTTTCGTTATTATACTTACTTTGTATTGATGCCAAATAACTAAGTATAATAATGTCCTTGAGTAGATGGTTCTCATCTATATCAATCGATTGGTTGAATCGATAGT
>JBBUKS010000095.1:12013644-12023861 GCA_038050645.1 Hedychium gardnerianum | reverse complement strand
AAATATTTTCTAGGAATATCGAAATATGATATTTTTCTGATTTGGCCCCTATGACTTTTCAAATGTCAATTTAGTCCTCTATAATTTCTAAAATTTGGAAAAATATTCGAACATGTAGAATTATTTTTCAATTTTTTTATTTGATCTTTCAATTTTGTATTTTCAATTTTAAGTTTATCAAAATCAAGTAGTGGACATGCATTTGCTAATTTAATTCTTAATTCAATATTATCCTTTTTTAATGCAACATACTTTGATCTAAGCTTGCATAATATTCTGGACATCATTTTAATACCATGGTAAAGTTAATCAGGAGGAAGTTGACGTATCTTACTTATCGTGTCAGATTCATAGTTAGATGCTCCCCCTTCATCACTACTTTCCTCTGAAGTAGCTCCCCCTTCATCATTGTTCTCTTCTTGGTAGTTGGCAGTTAGGGCTAGTCCAGCATATTCTTCAATTTCAGACTCTTCTAAAGATGAATCATCCCACGTAGCTTTAAGGTTTGGATACTTGACTTTTCTAGGTTCTTTTTCCTTTTCTTTATTTTTCCATTTTGGATAGTTGTCCTTTATATGTCCTTCTTCGTTGCAGTTGTAGCATCTTATCTTACGTTTCCTTTGGAGAAATTTCTTGGCCTGCAACTTATTAAAATTGTTAGTTTTAAAAAACTTATTCAATTTTTTACCATATAAGTTTCTTCTTCTTCGTCAGGTGAAAATTCTGAATCTGGCTCATTCTTCTCTGCTTGCAAAGCTATGTTCTAGTTCGAAGTGTCTTTCTCTTTTCGTCTTGCACATCGAGACTTGTGTAATTATAAAGTAGAAAATAACTCTTCTAAGGTATATACCTCTAGGTTCTTGGAGATGTAGTAGAAGTCGATGATAGATGCACAATCTTGAGTTCTTGGGAACGCATTTTACGCATACCTTAGCGAACCCCGATTCGATATAGTTTCTCCAAGGTTGGTGAGTCCAATGATCATCTCCTTGATCCTTGGATGTACTTGAGCCACTGTTTCTCCTTTTTTCATTAGGAGGTTCATTAGTTGACTCTGGAGCAGATCTTGTCTTGCTAGTTTGGCTTCCGAGGTTCCTTCATGGAGCTCCAGGAACTTCTCCCAGAGTTCTTTAGCTGAGTTGTCGGCCCTGATTCGATTGACCTCCTGAGGCGGTAGCACTCTTAGTAGATGGAACTCAGCTTTACCGTTAGCCATGAAGTCAATATGCTACTTCTTGGTCCAAAAATATTCTTCTTTATCTTTTCCGTCCTCATCTTTAGGTGCTTCAAAGTCGTATTTAATCGTTAGAAAAATATCAAAGTATGTTTTAAAGAATACCTCCATTTTGCACTTCCATAGCATGAACTCCCCCTCAAACTTTGGCGGGTAGATGCTTGATTCAGGCATTCTTTGAGCAGCTTTAGACAGCAGTTAGTCCTTCTAAGGTGGTTGGGCTCTAATACCAATTGTAGAATCGTATTGGACTGACTAGAGGGGGGGTGAATAGCCCTGTAAATAAAATTAGGTCTTTCTCTTGCTATTGAATTTAGCAAGGACACTCACACATTAATAAATAAAAACAAATAACATAAAAAGAAAAGAGGCACAAGAATTTACTTGGTTATAACCTAGGTGGTTGTTAATCCAAGGCAATGAAAAAGCACTAAAACAAACTTCTTCGGGCGGAGTAGCCTCCTACATAAATTGAAAGCTTAAACACTAAAAAACAGGAGTAGGAAATGAAGAACAGAGTGTGTTATTTTAAAACAAGATGACACGGCCTCTATTTATAGCAAAATGGTCGAGGTGACCGTTTGTTGACGTGGAAGTCATGGGGGTGCCTCCAATGGATCGAAACTGATCCATTACTGATCTGGCAGTGCTGGGGGCGCCTCCAAGTATTGGGGGCACCTCAGTTCAGCTAACTTGGCTTCCAGATCTCATCCACTGTAACGACTATTTTTTCGACGGTCGGGGTGCCTCCATTGCTCTAAGGCACCTCCATCCAATTAGCAGGTGAGGCTCCTCCAAGCCTTGGGGGCGCCTCCATCGTTTGGGCGTTTGAGGCGCCTCCGATCGTTGGGGGCACCTCCAGTGCCTGGCGGTTGAGGCGCCTCCAGCTGCTCTGGGGCGCCTCCAGTACTTCTGGTTACCTGGGTGATCTCTGGTCATCCGAAGTTGAGCTCACCCGAATCCAACTTCGACCTTCTCCTTGAGCAAGCTTCCTTCCCGGCTTCTTATCCCTCAGACCACGTCCTCGTCTCGCGTCCCTTAGACCACGTCCTTCTCGCTCCACCGGTGTACTCTTCCGCAACTTCTCGTCTCTCGGATGCACCGAGCCCGTCACCTCGCTTCCCGTGCCATCCTTCTCATACGTTGCGTCTTTCGCTCGACTTCTTGTGTTCCTAAGTTCTTGCACACTTAGACACAAGAATCAAACTACACACGATCTAACTTAATTCGGTTGATCACATCAAAACTACCATGGGGTACTTACAGACACAAGGGTAGAAAACTTAGGCAAATTCAATCATTTGAATAACCAAAAATGGCCATCAATCGATTGGTCATGAGATTCATTTGATTGATATTGATATTGATATCAGTCGAATGGAAATAAATATCAATCAACTGGTATGCTGTAAAACCTCTATTCAGGTTTGATTTTGTGTATCAGTTGACTGATTCTGATATTAGTCGAATTGATTCAGTCTCATAAGTAAATCAATTTGACTCATAAGAGAAATCGATTCGGTGTTGTTTTTGAAGTGAATAGAAACAAATGGATTTGACTGATAAGAGTAATTGATTTGTTTGATCAGAGTAAACAGTCGACTGGTGTTGTTTTTGAAGCAAACAAAAGAGAATCAATTTGACTGATCACTCAATCAGCTTAATCAATCGACTGATTCACAAATCGATTCGATTGATATTTGAAAAATTGACAAAATCGGACAAGATTTCAAAAGGTTCAGAAGTCGTTATTTGATTTCGATTCATAAGCTGTTTTAGAAGGTTCGGTCAATTGATATAGAAAATCAGTCAAACGGATTTTAGAAAAGTTGAGCTGATATAAAAGGATAAAGTTAGCCGTTGTAGGGTTACTTTTTATGCTCTAAGCTCCAAGTTTTCATGCTTAAGTGAAAAACAAGCTCTCTGGTGCTCTACTGCTCAACTTGGTGCAAATTTTTTGAAGAAGAGGAAGCTAAACTCTCTACATCATTGTAAAAGTTTTCTTCTTCCCTTTTTTTGCTATTATTGTTGTAATCCTATTGTAAGAAGATTTCTCCGCCTTCGGATTTGGTCAGAGAAGGAGAAGGCTTAGTGGAAGTGGATAGCTCGGAGTAGACCTTTGGATTAGTTATCTCAAGGAGGTGGATACCAAGTAAATTGAAGATGTTAGCATCTTGTTTGTGCTTTGCTTCAAGTTTTTGTTGCAAATTCCAAATTGAAAAAGTGAAGCGAGCTATTCACCCCCACCCCCAGCTCTCACGGTCCTAACATAGATTATTTGAGTTAATTGAAATTGATTTTTAAAAGCCCTTTGAGCTACCTTATCTGTAAATTTAAGGTTGGGTTGCATACAAAAATAGGGGTACAATGAGAGCTCAAAATAATAAGAAAAACAACAAAAAAACACTGAAATTCTATCATTCTCTTTGCTCAAAATTGCTAGCAACACCTCCTGAAGCTTAAAATCACTTAGGCTTCATGTCTTCTAAATTTTTAAAATTTTGTTTTACTTTAGTTTTCCCTTGTGCTCATTCTATCATTTATTGGATAGGCATCATACTATCCAATAAAATAAAAGGTTGTGCCGAGTCACAAAGTCATTCGTGGAAGTAGTTCAGATGTACTTCGATCCTTTTAACATTTTGTAGCCAATCAATTGGATTCCAAATTATCTGCTTAGCTTGATAGAAAGTGAATTAAGAATCCTTCATCGATAAACCTTTTTTATGCATAGATTCATGGTGGCAAAGGTGAAACGCTCATCCCAGCGCCCCCTCCCGCTAGTGTGTCCCAGGATCAACACAGAAAAATTAAATTACGAAAGCTAATTTACTAGTTCTGACAGTGACCAGTGAATGAAGGAGGGCATGAACCTGACTACTAATCAGGATTTGACCCTCAAATTTCATGATTGAACGTATACTTTTAATATGAGACAATGAAAGCAAATCTAGCATCCGGTCACACATCATAGGTTGGTTAGACCACGCAATTAAATGTATTGATCATGTGAGTCGAATCAAGTGGGCAGATTGATTTACGTCATTGGGAAGGATGAGCCACTTAAATCAAATGAGTACTGGAATATGCTATGGAAACCTAACCTTTGTTAATTCAAGTGAAAAAAATAGAAAACGAATAAATCTTTTTATTCATTCATTCTTAAAATAAATAAGATGGCTAAATTAAACAATATTATCTACTTATTTATCAATCCACTCCACTGATTCAAATAGTAAGACAAAGTGACTTTGTAAAATTAGCTCTCTCAATTCTACATAGTGACATTAGCATTGTTGTTGATATTAAGCCTTTTGCCACCCAAGTCAATGAACTGACTTGTGAAATGTTTGACCCTGCAACAAAACAAGGACTGATATTTGGGCAACTGGTCGTGCATCAAGAATTATAAAGAAAGAAGAATGACAAGGACAAATGAAGAATTAGGAGTGCAAATCGTTTGTTGTGAGGTAATCAGAAGAAATTTTCCAAGCCAAGACGTCAACTTTGAGTAACAAGTTCACCAAAATTTTCCAAGACATGTTATCAAATTCTTGACTTCTCTTAAAGCTTACAAAAGAATTGGCGTGCGGACTCCGGCTCCTTGCATCCTCATGAACTACTAGAGAGGATAACATGCATGCTCAAGTTCAATTGATTTTGAGTTAAATTACTAGAAAAGAAAAGATCATTAGTAAAAAAATTCTGGCCAAAATAAATTATCAGTAATTTATTGGTTAAACTTAATCATGATTAATAAAATTTTAAAAATATCAGTCAAATAAGTTTTAGTTGGTAATTATAATCATTAATTATCGGCCAAAAATAAATTTTGAATGGTATTTTTAATATTTTTATCAACCAAAATTAAAATTGACCAGTAAAAATTAAAATATTTGTATTTATTTTTATAAAACTTTAATGATGTACAAATTTTTTAGTTTTTTTTTTAAATTTTATTGATGAAATTTAATCAAATTAATAAAAAAAGAAAAGATTATCAATGAAAGTTTGTTGTCAAAATAAAGTTTGCCAAAAGTTGACTGCTAATCTTAGTCTTGACCTCTAAAATAAAAGACAGTGGTCAAATAATTTTTTATGAATAATTATAATTATTTATCTGTCAAAATAAATTTTGATGGATATATTATATAATTTTCATATTGATGTATGCATAAGATAAAATTTGAAAGGAACCTTGACACAATAATAAAATTATTGTCATGTGATATTATCGTAACTAATTCAAGTTACAGAAATAGTCTCTTATAAAATGAAAGTAAGACTATGTATAATAGACCAAATATAATTCAATCCTTTTCCGAGACTCCGCACTAATAAGAGTTTTGTTTATCGAACTATCCTTTATGTGTGTATACTATTGGTGTCATTGTCAAACCTCATTTCGAAACAATTTATAGAGAAGTTAAATAAAAAAATCCAATAATTGTGTAATTTTTTTAGTTTGACATTCAACTCATATGGTTTTATCAAAATAATCAAATGTTTATTTAGGCACTTTATTGATAGAAACTCAACCTTGTATCCTAGGTCATTCACCTTTCTTATTGATAAACATAGTTTTGATTTTAATTAATGATGGGGTCATACACTATGTTTCTTTTCACTCGTTATTATCTCTTACACCTTAAACTTGTACTTGATAGTTGAGAGTATAGTCTTCACGGGATGAACTGATGGCTAATATATAGGGTGTTATCATCATGAGGTTTGAGGGTCAAATCCTAACTAATAGTCAAGTTCATATTCTCTCTCACGCATTGGTCACTGTTCGGGCTAGCTAAACTAGTTTTCATGATTTACCTCCTCCGTGTTGACCCTGAGACGAATTGACGGGAGCGCTGAAAATGAACGTGTCACTTTTTATCATCTTAATAGTTGAGAGTATAACGCCATGACCAATCATCGATTTTGAGATCTCATTATTGGTGCACCATCAAGTGAGCTTAATTATCAATTACATTTAAGAAATATAAGATTAGAATTTTTAGTACCCAAAATCTATTAGGTTCGATAGGGTTAAGTAAATATTATTTATGAATAAAAAATTTAACTACATTTTCAAATTTGATGCTCGTTGAAGTGGATTTCTCCTGGTTCACCTTGTTGTCCTCCACGTGGATTCTATCCAGTAGAGCTAGTTGCCTTTCTATCTTATTCCTACACAGTAACACAAGTCAAAGGGCACCATGGTGGCTGACAAACTCTTCTGATGCTTAAGTTTAGTAAATTGCTGAAGAAATAAAATTATAGAAGACTAAAATGTGTTAGAATGTCTATCTCGGTCCCTACCTTCTGCCCCTATTTATCCTGCACCTTTAGCTTATCCACTCCGTCCATTTATTGCCCACATAGCCATTGACTTTCCATGTAACTATTTAAGTCATCCTAGATTTGATATTATTTAATTCATAATTTTTATATGACTGAATCGATCACTCTAAGTTCGATGCTATCTAGTTAATTTTTTATTTATTTAGGTCGTCCTTTCATTAACTACTCACGCAGCCATAATTGTTCTTCTGTTAAGGCAACCGTTGCATATTCGAGTGAAACTATCTAGGCATTCATCTAGTAAGGGCCTGTTAGGTATGTTCCTAAGTCAGGATGTTCCCAAGCGAGGATATTCTCAAAGAATACATGCTAGGGATATTCCCAAACGATGCACAATAGGATGTTCTCGGACGAGGATGTTACCAAAAGGATGCTTGATGGTGATGTTATGCATGATCGAAAAGAGCGCTAGAGGATGGGTGAATAGCGTTCGTTGTTAACTCCTATTTTTTAAAAGACTCTTGAAACTACGCAATGGAAATTGAACAAAACACAACATAACACAAGGAACACGTTTATTTTTACGCTACTGGTCCAAGGTTTACAGTCATTGACCGCTTCCAATGAGTAATCCACTAAAAACCTTTTTCTTCGAACAATGATTTGGAGGCATAGGTTTGTCTTTTACAAAAATTCAGGGAACGGTAACATGTTTACTGTTCCTTACAAATTAAAGAACGTAAAGACATAGTAATAAATAAATAGTATACCGACAACTTTTAACGATCCAAGTTCGAGCACATTTGTTGGAGAAGCGTCCCAGGATAGCGTCGACATTTCTGCAGCAAGCGGGAGCAAGAAAACTTGAGAGAGGAAGTTAAGAAGTTATGTTTAAGGCTCTTGTCTATAGCCTTTTATAGGCCTTTCTGAGCACCTTGATCAGCCTCGGGCGCCCCCATCTCTGCCTGATCCAATCCAACACCATCGCGCTTTATCCATCTTCGAGCGCCTAGAACCCTTCTGGGTGCCTAGACTGCTCATGTGGCGACTTCTTGTTGAAGTTCAATTCGACTGGACTTATCTGCTTCCAGGACCCTGGTTCAAATGTGTCAAGACATGTTGTAGACCAACCAGGCTCAGCCACGTCATCTGCTGGATCGTACTATTTTATGCACCTAGATCTATTCCAGACGCCTAGAACCAATCCGGGCGCTTGAACCATTCCGAGCACCTGGAACAGCTGGTCCTGTCATTTTGCTCCTACATCATAGAGTTAGCACAAAAGTATAATAGTATAAAAATAAGTTTGACAGTAATCCAACTATCTGATCTCGACTTCACCAATGCCTATCATTCCCTTAAAGGGAACTCGTCCTTATCTGTTCTTCTTTTCAGAAGAACCACTCTACTCAGGAGAGTTTACCTGATGTCAAATATCTGGTCCTTCATATTTGTTTAAACTTTCTACTTAGCATCCGATCCTCGGAACCCTAGGACTTCCATCAATGTCCGATCCTTACTGACCCATCGACCTGCTAGATGTTCGGTCTACTAACCTATCTAGACTTTCTGCCTGATGTTCTTGATTTGCCAAGTCTTCCACCTTACCTAGTATCAGTCAAGTGATGTGTGCATTTCATATAGGATTTTTACCATAGTTTTCCACATATTTTTATCTCATTTATTGTGCGTATATTTCATGTTTTCACCTATTCGTACATCATTTTGATACTTTTTCTAGTTTGAAGAGTTGTTCTTATTTATTTTCTTGGATAGGGTGCGAAAAGGAGTTAAAACAGGGTTCGAAAACCACTTTCCAAGAGAAGAACAGCTGTCATAGTCGTGGCAACGACCGTAGTCAACTTGGTGAGGTCATGCCCCATTTCTAGGAGTTCACAGTGCGCGCCACGGTAAGCTAGTGCTAGTTGGCATGAGCTGTGCCCAATTCTCAGCCTTCTCTAGCAGCTGCCACGAGCGACCTGTGCCAGCTGGCACGGTCCATGCCAGAGTTTCAGAAACCTTCAATAGGTGTCACGAGCAGCCCGTTCCCAAACGCAGACTCCTTCAACATTCGCCATGGGTGGATTGTGCCAGCCGACACAACTCGTGTCGCCGCCCGCCAGCAGTCACAGCGCCTGACACGGACAAGTCGTGCCAATAGGCACGGCCCGTGTCCGGCACCTAGAACTCAGCTATAAAAGCCAAAATTTCATATCTAAAGAGGGGATCTCAATTAGGTGTCGTCAAAGGGCCCCAAGAAGACTTTCGGCCAGTGAAATCAAGGGATTTTCGTCAGCCCAACGCTCAGATTTCAGATCAGAGAGCATTCAGAGACGATCTTTGACATTGAGATTAAGTTTTTCTTCTCATTTTTGAATTTGTCTTGATTGCAACTTATTTACATGATGTTTTCTGGTTGTAACTCCGAATTTATGGAGTAGACTCTTGATTCTAGGATTAGGTTTTAGCCGATTTGATATATAGACACTACTTGTTGAATCTATTAAGTTTGATTGTTTCTATTTCAATGATTTGTGTGTTTGTGGTTCGGATCTACTAATTGAACACAATCTTGATGTCAAAAGTATAAGATTCATACCTCACAAGGATTTGGGGATGAACCAAAAGGAGAACCCAATCCTCCAATCCATAGAATCCTAAGACGTGGAGAGTCGCCTATGAAAGTAAATTGGTATGCCATGAGGAGCAATAGATTATCATAGATCTTAATAGATCGGTTCCAATTTGTTGCCACACAGTAAGAGAAGGTAACTCAGTGGTTGTGAGATCATGTAACAGAGATCTCCTTAGTAAAGCAATACCTTAGCTCTATTGCTCTGAAAGTAGACGACAAATGGCACAGATACGTCGGTGTAGTTCCAAAAGTTCACATCAGATACCATAGGATAGTTTACCTACATAAGCAATCATTGAGAATAAAAAATCAAACATAGATTAAGTGTTTATAATCATTTAGGTGAAACCGAAATCCTAGAATAATTTTCCCCATCAATTTCTCTTGGATCACTCTTCTTTTCCTTCTCTATGCATTCAATACTTGTTAAAGGCTACTCTGCCTACAATGAAGGAGTTTTAGTGTATTTTCATTGCATTGGATTAACAATCACCCCGGTTGTAATCAAGTAAACTGTGTGTCTCTTACTTTGTTATTTTATATTTTGTTTTACTTATTAATATGTGTGTCTTTGCTAAAGTAAGTTAGCAAAAGACTTAGTTTTTATTTGTAGGGTTATTCACCCCCCTCTAGCTGGTCCAACATGCTCCTATAATAAGTACTCAGTTCATATATCAATAATTACATTGTAGCTACTTCCTAATCCTAGAATCTGGAGAAATACTCCATAGAGATAGAGTTACAATACAAAGACATGAAAGAAAGCATCTTACAATCCCAAATAGAGAAAGGGGAGAGAAGGAAGCTTAGCAAGATGATTGCTAGTCTTTGGAAAGGACTCCAATCTCTGATGGTTGACGGACCATCGCGGTGGCTGTGGAAAATGATGCCCTAGGGTCCCTAGAAAGGGAAGAACCTGTTGGATCGTTAGAGACGAGAGAGAGGGGGGGAGTGAATCTCGTTCGAAAATCTTTTATCGTTCGGAAATCAAAGTAGCAGCGGAAAATGAAATTGAATACTAACAAATCGATTTACTTGGTTCGGAGCCCAGCC
>JBBUKS010000095.1:11924132-11972266 GCA_038050645.1 Hedychium gardnerianum | reverse complement strand
CCTAGGCCCTCATGGTTTTACTCTTGGGCTCTACCCAATAGAGATATTTTTTTTCTTTATAAGTTCATGATCTTTCCCATGTGTTTTCGATGTGGGACTTTGTTTGCAACCTTGCAACCCCAACAATCCCCCCCCCTCAAACGAAGGACCACAGGCATCCCGTCTTATCCTCGACCCACCAGGTCTTCTCGGTCCACCTGACCTACTAGGACATCCTTGCCTAGCCGAAACTAGGACTTCCTACCTGGTGTTGGCCCTCTTGATCTGGACACAAGAGCCCCTACTTCCTTTGTTTGAGGTCAATGCTCTACTCACATGGTTTGATTAGACCATAGCTCTTGTGCACAGTCGGCGATTAGACCTTCTGACAGTCCGAGCTCTGATACCAATTGTTAGGACCGAAGGAATTTAGATATCTCCACAATGATATGATATTGTCCACTTTGGGCCTACGCCCTTATGGTTTTGCTCTTGGGCTCTACCCAAAAGGCCTCATACCAATGGAGATATTTTTTTTCCTTATAAGACCAAGATCTTTCCCATGTGTTTTCAATGTGGAACTTTTTTTGCAACCTTGTAACCCCAACATTATCTTCCTCTTAATCTGTAGTAGGCAGAGAGGTATTTCTTATTTCTATCAAATTTTGTTTTTGCTCCCTAATTTTTCCTCCTAGCTTCTAGCTGAAGGTTTGGTAATTTGCTTTGTTTCAGAATATTTGTGCCTTTTTTGTATTACGGAATTTCAATCATCTATAACAACTTCCATACTTACGAGTTATGATATGCTTTGCATGAAACATCTTGTGATCGACTACTGTGAGTACATATAGGCAAGTCAAAAAAACCTGTCAGATCTGCAAGTAATGCTACAAAAGAGTAGTAGTAACTTGTTAGCAATTAGGGTTCATCCCTTTAGGTAGTCTCCTCTACCTATAACTTTCCATTTACATCTTTGTGCATTTACCCAATCACAATTAGGTCCCTATTCCTTCTGTATTTACCTCAGCTCAAATTTTACCACTAGTGCCCTACAAGGTTTGCTGCCAAAATAAACTGTGGTAGCAGCACATGCAAATATAGGAAGTAGGTTTAATTTTTTGCTTGCTGCTCATGCAGACAATCCACTTTGAAAGGAACAGGGAACAATTCAATATTAGAGGAGGCGAAAGACAACTTTAGTTCTGCTGAGATAATCTGACTGGAGCACTTCTGGATGTTGTTCAAATGCAAGGCAATTTGGCGATGTGTCAGATTGTGTAGAATGTATTTTTTTGTGATTTGAATTTTTAATCTTATGCACTTTTTAATTAATATAGACATGTAAACATGTATTATAAGGCAATAAATGATGTTGAATGGACTTTTAGGAGAATATGAGTGACATGCTATCGAGGACGCCTTATTGGACAAGTTCTGTGGATGGCGTATATCGCTGGATTTGTTTTCTAAATCCTACTTCTGAGTCTCTAGGGCTACTACACCTGGGAACTTCTGATATGACAAACACTTCTGACCTATTTTCTAGTATTAGTTCGTTGTTACCATATTTTCTCCCAACAGATTTTTCTTTACAACCCGTTCGCCTGTTTTCATTCTCTTTATTGCTAGAGTGTTAGTTTAGTTTATATTAGTTTTAGCTCATGAGCAGTTGCTAAATGAGTCTGTCAATTCTTTTGGTTCATGTGTCTCTCTGTTGTACTCTTAAAATGATAGGTCATATCGAAAGAAGGTTCATTGAGGTGCCTCTGGGAGCTACATGGGTTCAGGCAACAATGCGAGCTTCAGGATTTGATACAGCTCGAAGGTTTTTCATTGATACAATTCAGGTACAATGCTTTGCTGACATATTATGATATTGTGAACTTGCACTTTATGTAATATGCTTCTTAACAGATATGTCCTTTGGAGAGGCCTAGGAAATGGGAGTCAGTGGTGATGTTTTCATCTCCTTCAGTTAAATCATTTGCTTTTCCTGTTAAAGGTGGTTTTGCAATGGAGTTGACTGTTGCTCAGTTTTGGTCCAGTGGAATTGGTAGCCATGAAGCTACTCTTGTAGATTTTGAGGTAAACAATGAAGAAACTAGCTATTTTTTTCTTGCCATGCATCTTATCATTAAAATGGAGCGATAGAAAGATCTGAGGTGTCAGATCCACGCTTGCATGCATCAAATGTGTTTTCTGTGTCAGGTGGCATATCTGGAACGAAAGTTTCTAACATGTGTTGGTGCTGCAGATTAAAGAACCGTTTAAATATAACATGTGTCAGGTGGCATATCTGCATATTAAATATAACATACTCCCATTTGACCTAATGCTAATCGTCTTGGTATCTGATACCAAAAGCTTTCACGTGATTCTCAAACTTACTTTGTGGTAGAGTCATTGTCAAAGGATCTGCTACATTTCTTTCGACGGGAATTTTTTCAATTTTTATTTTTTCTTACTAACCATCTCTCTAATCAAGTGATAGCGGCGAAACACATGTTTAGATCGTTGTTACGAAACCGCAAGTGCACGACTACGTCGCCAGTAATAAAAATATCGATGGACTGTTGATTAAGCACTAATGATTTCGCAAAGTAAGTTATCTAGACAGTCGAAGGTTGGTTGAGTGCTTGAGAACTATAGATTTAGAGAGAGAGATAGAGCAAGAGAGAGAGTTGAGAGAAAGAGTTTTGAGAGGGGATGAGCTTAGGGAGATGGTTCTAGGATTTCGGTTTGATGCTAGTTAATGTCCATATTTATCTCCTTGTTCTCCATACTTACACCCATGTAGGGCTTTTAATCAGGTTTTTCAGTATTGAACACTATAACTTTAATTAGAATATCCTAGCAAAGGATTAGTCCATATTTTAAGGTCATTACCCTAGGAAGTGGTTAATAATCGATACCCTTTGTCACTAAGGGTATAGTAAGTCCGGTTAAATGGGTATCCTCTGTCATTAAGGATCCCCGGTTATCCAGCCTATAAGCAATCTTAGAATAGGAATAAATCTTTCACATCTACATGCATTACTCACATACACATTTCGTCAAATATGTACAACACACAACACACATAGCATAAGACATAATCATCTCATAGAAACAAGAAAATGATATATACATAGTTCATACATCACCATCACATCATAGAATTGGGAGAATCTACTCCATTGCAAGGGAATACAACCAAGAGACAAGGAAAATAACAAACTACAACTCAATACATGAAAATAAAGAGAAGAAAATGCTTATCCATGAAGTTCGGCGTCGTTGGAGGTGCTCCCTTGCTCCGGAGGTGGACGGATCGTCGAGATGGAGCTCTAGGGCATCCCCTAAGGGGAGAACCTTTCCCTTAAGGAGGGGTTGAGATGAAAAATCCCCTTTTATAGGCAGGGGGCACGATCCTTGCTTTTTGGGCCACACGACCGTGCCTCTCAAGCACGGCCAGGCCGTGTAAGGGGGCTCTAGCTGAGGCATGACCGGACCGTGTGAAGCCCTGGCCTTGGTGCACGGCCGTGCCTCTAGGCACAACCCTGGCGTGAAGACGGAGTTGCTCTTTTGATGAAGCACAACCGTGCCCTCCTGGCACGACCTTGGTGTGGGTTTTACTGGAGCAGGGACACGGTCGTGCCCTCTTAGCACGACTCTGAAGCAAGGGCACGATCATGCCCTCCTAGCACGACCTGGTGAAGCTGAGGCACGACTGTGCCTTCCTTGCATGGCCTGCCTGAAGCTAGACCGTGCCTGTGAGGCTCGCCCCTGGCTAAAGCTAGGGCACGACCGTGCCTATGAGGCACGACCCTTGCTGAAGCAGGGGCACGACCTTGAAGCAGAGCTGAACCATTTGTTGGGCTCTGCCAAAATAGGTTTTCATCCATTAGACCACTTTATCTCGGGTTGAGGTCTAAACCAAAGTTCTAGCCCTTAAAATTATCTTCAATTTGATAGTTGATTCGGCTAAAAATCCAACTGAGCTGAAAATTATGATGGTTCAAAGTTTGGTCTGCAAATCTGGGTGGAGCATGGGACACGGCCGTGCCTTTTAGCACGGATAGATCGTGGTATCTTTTATTGCACTCTAAAGCAAAGTTGTAGATCTTCGAGTTATTTACATTCTGGAAGTTGATTTAACCCGTTTCTCCAACCGTGCGCAAAGTTATGACCGTTTTACTTTTGGTTCGCAGTGCTGTCTAGAATTCGACACGACCATGCCTAAAAAGCACGGTCGTACTAAGAAAAAAACTGGGGAAGGAGTGAATTTCACACGATCGTGTTTTTTAGCAAGGCATGGCCCTGTGGGAGGATTTTGGCTCTGTTTTAACACCGTTTTGGCCTTGATTTTGCCCGAGGAACACGGTCGTGTCACGGGACACAGCTGGAGCATGATACTCAGCTACTCTCTTTGTTGCTCCAATGTTCATTTTAACTCTATTTTTGCTCCAAATGCGTTTTGTCAATGAAAATAGAGAAAGAGTAGATCTCCGAACAAATAGAGTAATTATGCAGATAAAATGATAAGGTATGGTGTGATAACGTAAATCATGCTCGTGGAATACAAGAAGATGTGCGTCAGACAATGTCTCCACGCACATCAATCGTAGATGAGACCTGGGTTCTTTTGCTTTTGCAATGACCCTATTATTGTCGCAGTAAACTAGTAATGCCTTGGAACCACTCCAAATTCAGTGATGAACTTCCTGATTTAAACCGCTTCCTTTGTTGCTTTAGAAATTGCAATGTATTTCGCATCAGTGATATCAACGGTTTCTTATTTGAAACTTTTACAACTTATTGCACCTCCATTTAAGATGAATTTGTATCCAGACTGAGACTTGGAGTCATCCTTGTCTGTTTGAAAGCTGACAACAGTATACCCGCGTATAACCATATTATCTCTTTTAAATACGAAGAACAAATCCTTAGTTATTTTAAGTATTTAAGGATTGTCTTGACAACCACCCAATGATCCATTCTTAGATCTGACTGATATTTGCTCGTGACACTCAGAGCGTACGATACATCAGACCTAGTACATAACATACATGATTGATTCTATAGCTAATGCATATGGGATCTGACTTATTCGAATTCTCTCGCCTTGTGTGCTCGGGTATATAAACTTCGAAAGGTGAATCTCATGTCTCATGGGAAGAACTTTTGTTGGATTCATCATGCTAAACTGTTTTGGTACTTTATTTATGTATAAAGATTGCGAAAGACCCAACAACCGTTTTGATCTATTTTTATAGATCTTAATCCCAAGGATATATGTTACTTCTTCCATGTCTTTCATGGAGAATGTTTTGAACAACCTAACTTTAACTAACTGTAAAATAGACACATCATTTCCTATGAGCAATATGTCATCAACATATAATATTAGGAACATGACCGCATTTCCACGAACCTTTATGTACACACAGGGTTCATCTGGATTTTGTGAGAAATCAAACTCTTTGATTACCTCATTAAAACGGATGTTCCAACTCCTGGATGCTTACTTCAATTTATAAATGGACCCGTGAAGCTTGCATACTTTGTTTTTGTCAATATACGTGAATCCTCAGGTTGTATCATATACACATCTTCGAACAGATTTCTGTTGAGGAAAGTTATTTTCATATTCATTTGTCATATCTTATAATCATAATGAGATGCTATGATCAGGAGTATCTGAATGAATTTAAGCATAGCTACTAGTGAGAAAGTTTCGTCATAGTCAATATCATATTTTTGACGATAGCCTTTCGCTACCAATCTTACTTTGTAGGTAATCAAATTACCATTCATATCGGTCTTCTCGTTGAAAACTCACTTACACTCAATATGTGTTATACCTTCGAGTGGGTCCACCAAGTACCAAACTTGGTTTTCATACATGGAATTCATTCCGACATCATGACTTTTAACCATGAATCCCTCTTTTCAAAACTTTTTCATAACTAGGAGGTTTCTCATCTTCAATGAGCAACACGTCTTTCGATTCACTTATAAGAAATCAATATCTCTCGGAAATTTGACGTGTCCTATTAGATCTACGAAGATGCGGTGTATTAATGGGTTCAACCATTACCTCATCATTGTGAGTAATTAGCTGTGGTTCTTGAACTATTCCAAGTTCAATCTCACCCCCACTGTTTTCTTAAGAGAAACTTTAAGAACACAATATGTCTTGAAACAAATACCTTTTGTTTCAATGGATGATATAATTAGTTTTTTTAGGATAACTAATAAATAGATACTTATCAAACTTAGCAACTAGCTTATCTGATACAGTCCTCTTCATCTAAGCAGGATAACCCATGTCTTCGAATAAGACAAATGAAGTTTTTTTCTATTCCATATCTCATATGAAGTAGTAGAGATTGCCTTAGTCGGGACCCTGTTTAACAAGTAAACATCTGTCTTGAGTGCGCAAAAGAGTTTGGGAAGATCTGCATGATTCATCATCGACCTAACAATGACCAACACGGTTCGATTTCGCCTTTCTGTATTGTGGTGTGTATGACTGAGTCTATTGAGACAATATGTCATTGTTCCTGAGATAATCCTGAAATTCTTGGCTTAAGTATTCGCCACCTTGATCTGATAAGTATTTTAATACTTTTGCCAAATTATTTCTCTATTTCATGTCTAAATTCTTTGAACTTTTCAAAAGACTCAGACTTACATCTCAACAGATACATATACCCAAATCGTGAGTGATCATCAATAGAGATAATGATATAGTTATAACCTTTTTATACATGAGTTGACATAGGTCCACATACATCGGTATGTATAAGGGCCAACATATCATACGTTCACCTTTTCCCTTAAAAGGTAACTTAGTCATCTTGCATGAAGCATATGTATCAAATGAATCTAATTCAAATGATTCTAAAATGTCGATCTTTTGCAATTCGGTCATGTGCTTCTTATATGACCAAGGCGACAATGCCACATGTACGTTTGTTGCTCATTTCGATATTGAATATGACATTGGATATATCTAACGTGTAGATTCCATTACATAATGTTCCAGTCTCATAAAGAACATCATTTAACGCAATGTAACAACAATTGTTACTAAAAGTTAGATGAAAATCTTTTCTATTTAAGTAAGAAATAGAAAAATGTTCTATATTAAAAAAGGAATATAATAACAATTATCCAATTCCAAAATCAGTCCAAGGGAGTTTCAATAAATAAGTTTATATGACTATAGCTGCAACTTTTGCTCCTTTGCCAACTCGCAAATTTGATTCTCCCTTGACTAGTCGTCTACTATGCTTTAGCCCATGTATCTCATTACATATATGTGAGGCACATCCGATATCTAATACCCAAGTGTTTGATGAAATAGTATGACATTCAATAACGAACATAAATGAAGGAAATGGAGCATCGGATGCCTTCTTCTTCTTCATGGACTCAAGATAAATCTTGTAGTTTCTTCTCCAATTTCTCATCTTACCATAATGGTAACATGGGCCCTTTGAAGTCGGTTTTTCTTTCTTGGCCTTTTTCTTCCCTTTAGCTTGAGTGTTTGTCTTTCTCTTATTAGAACCTTTCTTAGAAGAATCAAACAATATCAAATCAGTCACATGCTTTTGATAGGCCAACCATTGGTCTTCATTAGCATCACTAACCAGACTTGTAGGAAGAGGCTCTTCAAGGACGTAAACAATTTTTTCAACCTGAACAGTTCTTAGGTTTCGCAGGCCAAATAATTCGGCCTTGTCAATTTATTTGTTTTCAAAATCGAGCACAAATTTAAAGAAGACATGCTTATTCTATAAACCTAGAAATACAAAATTAAGCATATAAGAGAGAGGTGATTTAAATATGTAATGCAAACAATTCACATATATAAAAAGAAATCTCACTTGCTTATCAAATTCAAGAGCCTTTATTTTGAATTCGAGAGATGATAGATTTTTCTCCAAGTGGATTGATGTCCACTATAGATAAGAATAACTTTGGCGAGAGTTGAACAAGTCATTCTTAGTGGTAGGTATCAAATATATCAATTATATATCACATATATATAACTATCATATTATGTTATCAACAATTGATATTTGCATAAACATCAGTTTGTTAATTCATTAACATATATATATATATCATATCCATATCATCCAACAAATTAATGCTTCAAGCCAACCCATTAATCATGAGATCATATCTCAATAATCTGAACATGTTTAATTTCAAGTTAGGCTTGCAGAAAGTCTAACAACCCAAACATGAAATTAACTTCTAATTCTTATCCTATAAATAGAAGGTGTAAGCTTTAAAATTTAAATAAGGAATTTATTTAATTTAGGTCTCATGAATTACATGCAAAGAAAGTATACAAAATTATAAATTATCTACATGGAATAACATGACACAATCATGGTATAAATCATGACATAGTTATCATAAATTAATTAGGAAACAAAATATTATGAAGAATTCACTTGGTCATATAAATTTATATAAAACTAATCCGGTCATGTAAATTTATATAAAACTAATCCGGTCATGTAAATTTATATAAAATGAACTCTTATGAGATCATTTTTATCATACATTGACTTCTTAAGTTGACACACGAGACCAATCTCCCATGAGCAACAGATCTCGCATGTTATTTCATATAGACCCTAGAGAGAGGAAGAGCTAGACTGATGGAACTTGACAACTAGATAAAATTTATTCATTCAATTAATGCCATAGACGTGAGTATATCCCCTAGCTACTAGACGAGTTTTGAGGCGGTCAACAATATTGTTTGGTGAATATCAACTATGAAGACCCATTTGCTATCCATGGCAGACTTCCCTAGATAATGAGAGACCAACTCTAAAGAGCAATTAGAATTGTGAGATTTATCTCATTGATCATAGTTTTTTGCCACCTTGGATTTAAAAGTACTTCTGAAACATTTCTAAGATTTAACCGTAGACATAGACACAAAGATAGATAGAGTATTTGGGTGGCAATTTCTTAGGATAGAAAATGGGAAAGTGGATAAGAAGCGTAACACTTATGAGTACCTTTTGGAAAAACAGTGTCAGAATTAGTAGGGGATTAAGGACGATGATTAGTGATTCAAGAATAGGAGAGTTTTAAAGATGGAGTGGCTTCTCTTTGTGATTGTCGACTATATACCTGTAAGGGAGGTGTCTCTTGTGGTGGGTCAACAACAACTAAGAATACATGGAGGTCGATAGATGGCGGTGTAAAGGACAATCGAATAGAAACAAGAACACTCATATAGTGGAGTAGTGGGAATGAAGGGTGTTAACTCGAAAAGGTCACATTCGGAGAGAGATAAAGGCACGATGTGTCTTAGTAGAGTAATAACAATAGTTTTTAGAGATGGAACTAACCGAAGAAAATGCACTTGGTAAAACATAGAGAAAACTTATCATGGCTAGGAGACATTAGGTTAATGAAACAAGTGCATTTAAAGACTCATGGCTGAACAAAATATAAAACATTTTGTGGAAAGGGAATAGCAAAAGGAATCTGATCATGAAGAGTGGAGGATGATATACGTTTGGTGAGATAATATGTGAGAATACATCACACTGAAAATAGGGAGACATGCTTGAGTAGGAGCAAAATCCAAGCAATACTACTAAGAAGATAGTTTCTTTTTTCTTTCATTCCGCTACATCATTTTTCTATGGTTTATGTGGACATGAGGACTATTCAAGAACACAACTTGATAAAATAAGTGAAAAAAGTGGGACTAGTATTCCATAGTATTGTCACTGGGTAGGCACTTCATAGAAATCCCAAATTGTTATTTAATGTCAACATAGAAAAGAGAGAGAAAAGTTCAGAAGTATCTTTCATTAGAAAATATCAGGTCATTCGATAATCATCAGTAAAGGTCACAAAACATCCGAAACCAAAAGTAGTGCTAATTTGACTAGGACCCTAACCATTCAAATGAAGCAAAGCAAAGGGTGCGGAAGCTCACTTATAAATACTGCTATGGAAAGGAGGGAAAGGAGACCTACTTTGTTTGCATACTTAATATGATTCTCACTCAATAGCTTTAGGGGTTAATGAATTGGGAATCATCGGCATTAAGTTTATAGACACCGGTAGGGAAAGGAAACCTAACTGCTGTAATATTCAACCCATCTTCAAGCCAACTCGTTGAAATTTGGTTCTGTTTTTTGTTTTCTGAAAAATTTAATAGTTAGTCCTCAATTTCTATAGAAATAAATCGAATGGGGAAAATGAAGACTGAATTAGTTTTATTAGTTCATATCTGATTTATTTTGTGAAAAATTACAACATTAGGAATAAAGTGATCTTTTTGTTCAAAGTGTAATGATAAATGTAAATAAATGCTTATGATGGTTCTAAATAAAAAAGATAGTGAATTGAGCTTCTTATGAGATATAGTTGCAAAAGCTTTGAGAGCTAAAGAGCTTTCTCAACCAAAAAGAACTCCAGATTAACTTAACTTTGTTCTTGAAATTAACAAATTGGAGGTTGGTTTTTTAATCTTGTGAGACTAATAAATCATCAGTTGGTTTAGATGGAGAATTGGGGGGTGGGTGGGATAAGATGATTGTGAGGAATTTAGTGATGATTATGCTTCCTATCACTGCTGTTCAGAAACAACACACAAAAAAACTTAATTTAACTGAAATGAGAGTGCTAAGATGGTTGGGTGAAGATTTTGGAAAAGTTAAAATAAAAAACTCACTATTATTCGATAGCCATCAGGTTTAGATAGAGATGATATAGACATGTTCAAAATGTAGCAATAGATTCTAGTGTTAGAACAATTGTATATATTAAAGTGGAAAATGTAGCGGTGGAGAGAAACCAAAGAAGACTTTGTTCAATTCATTAAAAATGATTGAACAAGAATAATATTAGTAATATAGCCATTGAGATCAATGGAGGGGGAAAATTTATGTAGTCAACTCTAAATAATTAGGAAAAACATGGCTTAATTTCTCAATAATGACCACATGAATTCACATATTTTTCCATGTATATGCACTATGCATGATCCCACCTTGTGTTATCTCAATATGCTTTGTTGGCGAGATACAATTTCTGAAATCTTGGTTTATATATACACTACATATATTTTATGATTAGTTGACATCGTAGCAAGCCCTTGTTTGACTGACACCCACTCTTATTCTTCTTCCTCTTCCTTTTTTTTTCCTTCTAATCTTTCCTCTATTTCTAACCGGTGCTAACTGACACCAACTTGTTTCAACACATGGTATGTAGGTTGACATCAAAACAAGCTTATTCTATCTAGACACCAAATGAGGTTTAAACCTTGTTGTATGCACATTCAATATAATTATTCTACTTTTCAATTTGTCATTGCGAACTGCTTGTTTGTTTATGGTTTCAAGTCTATGGTTCTCTTGGAAAGACTTGTGTGATCTAGGAAATTCTTGATGAGCTAAGCAAGATTATGCTTTACTATCACCACAATATTTTTTGCATTCTATCTTTTTATAATTGCATTTAATTTAGCCTTGTTAATATGCACATCTTGGGTAATGATGGGAGCAATGTGATAACACAAACTTATGCTATACGTCTTAAATTGTGTTTTAATTCTTGCTGGGGGGAGTTGTGTAGTACTACTGTAAAAGAAAAGACAAATGAAGGATAATTTATTCCATAATTTGCTTCCTTGCTAAATATAGATGTTTTTTCTTGACCTTGTAGATCGTTTTTCATGGAATAATTATCAATCAAGAGTCACTGATGCTTGATGGAAGTCAGGCACCTATTAGAGTTACTGCTAGATCTCTTCTGGCTGCAGAGAAACTTCTTCCTGCATCTACTTTAAATAAGGCAAGTTCTTCATCTGAAAAAAGTAGTCAGCCATGAAATTCTCTAGCCAAATGCATGATAAATGCTTGCCATAATTCTATGTTTTTAACAACACTTGTTGTTTTTGATGGCCTTGAGTCCTGCAGATGAAAATTGCATTACATCCTGTTGATGCTAACCTCAAAACTCTTCTAACAAACCGTGACAAATTACCCTCGGGCAAGCAGATTATTGCATTGACTTTAACGTGAGACTTTGTTTCTTTTTTTATAAATTTTAAATTGCCATTCTCTTTTCTATCAGCTTTACAATTATATCACACAAGCAAATGTGGGGACAATAGTTTACAAACTGTTTTTTCATGTACAAAACTTCGTTATTGAAACTGTTTATAGAGTTATCTTCATAATTGACTAACACAAATCCCTTGGCAAAGAAGCCTTCTATGCTATGAGACAAGAACAATAATTTGATTGAATTTTGTGCAAATTATTTGCCATGTTCCAGATATTGGAACCACATTTTGAAGGTTCAGTATAGATAGTCATCTAGTGATAATTTCTGTGGAAGGGGTCACAAGGCCTTATATGATCTTTGAATGTTGTTTACAGTTGGACTGTTTCACGTACACCTTGCATAGAGTCAATCCGCCTATTAGTAGTGTGACTCCTAATGAAACAACTATTAGGGAAGTTTATAAAAATGGAGACAATTTAACATTAACTTCTGAAAATGGAGATGAGGAAAGGAAGAGTACAAAAACATTTAAGTAGAAAAGCAGAAAGTATGCAAGTATAAGTACAATCATGTCTATCAGCTAAAGTGCACCATTAAAAAATATCCGCACAGCAACCTATTCATCAGCAGAAAACAAATAAACTACCTGCAGGCAATGTCAATGCAACTAATACAACCTCACAACTAGTATTAAGTGCAAGAACACCACTAACCATAATATGATTATTAATCCTAATATTTGCATCATAACATTAAACATGATGTTACTACCAACACATATGCGCATTGTAATCCTAGCCACAATGAATCCGTCCTAGATTAGTGCATCCGCAACAATACTCTTTAAGAATTTTCACCATCTTATAAAATATAAGTGCTTGAAATTATACCCATGATGCACTTCTATAAAGGATAAAATTTATTTAAATATAGATGAGGATATAGTAGGGGATTGAGCCCAATGACATAGGAGGATCTATATAATCAATCTCACTTAATGGGATAAATACTTGGTTGTTGTTGTAATATACTAAAATAGCCATACTATGACTTCAAAGACCATGAGGGATAATTGACCAAATTAGTTACTCCAAGTGCTTTGGATACATCTTGAGAGTAGTACCACATATTCATTTAAATACAAGTGTGCCTACTAACTAACTATCTAGTGAAATTCAAGTAGTGTCACATCCAATGCCTTGCATCGACATATGGGATGCATCATAAGTACAATGCTTGTAAGGATTACTCGCTAGCTACAACTTTGTTGATATAAGGTAGATAATATGATTGTTTGCTACATCAGATAGTTGAAATCATGGTTTAAATTTTTTATCATACCGGGCAAAATGGACAGAATTTGTCGTTCTGCCTGCCACTCAGTATCGGTATTGGCATCAGCACCGTGGGCCATGGCGATCCTGCGGCGATCTTTGAGAGGCTGCCGTGATCCTGCAACGAACTTCACGGGACTACCGTGATCCTGCGGCGACCTTTGCGGCGCTGTCATGATCCAGTGGCGACCTCTACTGGGTCGCGGGGGCGTCGCGATCCTACAGCGACCTTTACGGGGTTGCGGAGACGACCGCGATCCCGTATCGACCTTCATGGGGGCACCGCAATCTCGTATTTTCTTTAATTTTTTTTTTTTTAATATTTAGGTTAAAATTTTTATTTTTAATTAATATATTTTATATTTAAAAATATCAAAATCATATCGCCACGGCACAATACGATTTTGAAATCATATCATAAACCGAATGTCTGATATGGTTCAAAATTTTAAACCATGGCTGAAATGTATGTTATGTAACATTATATAACAATGCTCTTATATTAGCTAAAAGGATCAACATCATTTCATTTATGTGTCACATAAGGGGATTTATTCCAACACACAAGCCTAGGTGACCCCACTACCTATATAGACTTGTTATTGCAAATATGTGCGTAGCCAAGCTGGTAATCATGTGGTAGATTTGTAGAATTGAGCAAGGGTCGAATCCAGATGAAGTCGTGGAAATATCCTCTCACATGGGGGGGACCTACTCGATACCTGATTTACTCCCTCCCAATGACATGGGGCAGTCGGGGGGGGGGGGGAGGGGGAGCGGGGGTGATGGATTTCACCTATGCTAACTGATTGTTAAAATTAGAGTTCATGATCTCATTACATTGAACTTTCTCCCTACTCTCTATATGCTGTCGTTTCGTGAAATGTGAAATTTGAAGGTAAATGCATAGCAACTTGATAGTCATTTCAAAACTTCATTGGCTCTCCAATCGCTTTATCAAATTCAAAAGATAGCTTCTATATTCTACCATTACATTTGATCTTTCCACCTTTTTGCTCACATCTTGATCTTTTTAGAAATAAGGATAGCTCCTAAGAGAAACACAATAACCAAATGCAGATCCTCTATTTGTAAGGAAGCTTAGTGTACATCAAAGTACTCCACTATTTAAAAATAACCTCGATTATGGAATAAAATAGCTTCCCCTTAGAGCACCTTTTGGGTAGTTTTCAAAAAATTAAGGACCCTTTTAGCTGCTACCTAATGGCCATGATATATATTTTTCAAAAAATTAACTTATCACACTAACAAAAAATGGGATGTCAAAACATATGTCTGTGAGATAGTTCTTTTTTTCCCTACAAGTCATTAACAGTGATCATAATGTCATTCATGTAAACAATAAGAAGAAGAGTAAGTCTCCCAGACTACAAAAGAAGGTAACATTGAATATAAATAACTAATTGATCTTTTTGGATAGCATAATTACAATAACAATCTTCATATTCTTGAGTTATTTTTCTTAGTGTTCTAAATGGCGGTCGAGGCGACCGCCTAGGCGGGAGGCAGACATCAACCGCTCCGCCTTTGCTTGAGGTGGCGTTTTAGGTGGTCAAAGTCAACGTAGGTTAAACTCACCTCTTTCCGCCTCGAATCGCTGCTACCGATTGCCGCCATCGCTGCTGCCGCCATTGCCGAGACATGTCTGAACGCGTCACCTAGGCCCGACGACGAGTCTAGACCCATCGCACGAGCCCGGACGCGTTGCTCAAGCTCGGTGACGGGCCCGGACGCATCGCCCGATCCCGTTGACGGGCCTGGACGCGTCGCCCGAGCCCGGTGCCGGACTCGGACCCGTCGCCCGAGCCCGGTGACGGGCCCGGACGCGTCGCGTGACACAATCCGAAGTTGAAACACGCCGAAAATAGAAGTTAGGTTTTTTACTTTTTAACTTAGGGTTTAATCGATTAATAATTTTAATTAACTCCTAACTATGATTGAGATAATTTAAATAAACTTAATTAAAGTATAATAAAATTATCCTATATATATATCCCGCTCACCCCGTCCACAACCAATTTTTTTTTTTTATTTGAATTTTTTTTTGTGCTTAATACTATAACTCAACCCCTAAAACTAAAGGCAAAATCTTATTGGCACAACCGGGAGCTTAAAAAAAAATTGAAAAAAATCAACGTTTTTTCTATTCGTGAGTGTCTCTCACGTTGTTTTTTTAAAAAAAAATTAAATTAAATTATTTATTTTTAGTTAATATATTTAGATTAAGTTTTTTTATAGTAAAAAAATTCAACCGCCTAGGTACTACCATAAACAATATCTCACTGCGAGGAAGAAAGATTAGACTTTCTAGTTGTGGAAAAGGAGAAATTCACACATTATTGTGTCGAACCATAAATAAAATAAGTGTATACTTAAGTTCAATTCAAAACAATTAGTCTCTAATTAAACTATAGGTTAGAATCTGCACCATGTTTAGAAAGACTGTGAAATCTCTGTATACTGTATTCAAAACTTCTTATTTTTGTTATGCGTTTACAGATACAAATTCAAATTAGATGAAGGAGCTGAAGTGAAGCCACACATTCCACTTTTAAACAATCGTATCTATGATACCAAATTTGAGTCTCAGTTCTATACTATATCAGATTCGAACAAGGTCTGTTTTTTATTAATTTTCTTTGAATGTTTCTGTGCACTAGAATGCTTTTATGTTGTATTCACCTTGCTTTATAAAGGAAATTGTAGGGTTTCTTATCCCAGGGGACTACTTGTACATATGTCTAAATTCGTTATTATAACTGCACACCTTATACGATATTTATTTGCAATTAAGAAGTCTCTAAGGGTCCCTTTGCTACTCCTACCATTTGTTTACAGCCACTATTTTTTCAGTTTTTCGTACCATCCATTTTTCCATCCTTCGAAGTAAATCGAGCCTAAGTGCATAACACTTTCAAATATATTATAGAAACTTAGCTTATTGCAAGCCTATACAATTTTATGAGTCTTTAAGGATTTGGTTAACTAGTTCCCTAGTTGATTATTGTAGAAGTTACCATCAATCTCAGTATGTTTTATTCTTTCGTATAACATTGAGTTAAAGGCTTCATGCATTATAACATGATTTTCATAGTGCAACTTCGTAGGCTAATATGACTATGTCCTATTTCACGCTTTAACTATTAAATCTAAATGTGTTTGTATGTTAATAGAGCCATAATCCTATAATTTGTCTAGGGTGGACATATAATAGTAAAGACTTTTTGCAATTCACAATAGATGGAGGAGGATCTAACTGGTAAGTACCTTTAGAATGGAGAGCATGGTTTAAAATCTCGAGCCGTGCCGAGGTTTTGGTCCTGGACTGGAACGATATGGTTTCGATACCGTATCGTGCCATGCCGACATAGTTTCGGTATTTTTTAAATATAAAATATATTAACTAAAAATAAAAAAATTAATCTAAATATTTAAAAATTAAATCTATAAAAAATAAAATATTTTTAATATATATATTAAATTAATGAGATAATTTTATTAGACTTTAATTAATCCTATTTAAATTATCACAGTCATAGTTAGGAGTTGATTAAAATTAATAAAACCCAAGTTTATTATTAAAGCCTGCGTTAAAACCTTCCGTCGTTCCCTGTTCTGCTCGCACGCCTGCTCGCACAACGTGTCTGGACTCGTCGTTGGGCTCGGGCGATGCGTCCGGACTTGTCGCTGGGGTCGGGTGACGCATCGCCAGGTCCGCGTGACACGCGGCATGCCGGAGATGTGTCGGTGTTGGTCCGTGAGCGGAACGAGATGTTTCGCCGGTATCGGGAGAAACGGCTCGAGATTTCTTATATGATGGAGAGCATTTATATCATTGATCATTGCCTGCCACAATTGGATCCAAAAGTGCCTTGGAGACACTTCTAGAAATTGGTCATAAAATTAAAGATGATAGAAAGGCAAAATTTGGGTGACAACGAGTATATATTAAATAGCAAGAAAGTATGTTGGTAGAACATTGATCAGTACCTTTAAGAGGGTGAGTTAGAATGTTGTTGAGTGCTTTACAAAGAGAAACAGTAAGGACCAAGCCATAGGTAGGATTTGAGACAATAGTTGGCAACAAGAGGGTTGGAGTGTCTTGAGGAAGTGTTGGAGCATTCTTAGGCCTTAGCCTTCATCTATACACTTGCAAAAGGTTGTTCGTTTAGGGTGCAGACCATGCGGGAATGAGGTTTAGAAATGGAGATGGTGGAGGAATAAGGACCTTCTTCTTTACTGAATTAGAGAGGGGAAGAATTAAAGAAGAGAGTCAACTCAAGGTCAGAATAGGAATAGTAGAAATGAACACACAATATGGCTGGAGAGTAGTGATGGGATCTCTTTTGGAGGCCAAAGTAGCCAAGGAAAGTTCAATTGAATACTCATGTGGGAGGAGTATATGAAGCATCTTGAGGAAAGGGGATATAAAGGAAACCTATCTATGAAGAATAGAGGATGGTGTATAATCAATAAGATGATATGCAATAAAAAGTATATACTAAAAAGATTTTTTTTTTTCGAAATTTAGTTGAAAATGTCTCAAAAGTCTCCACAAAAGCTTGGAATAAACTTGAGCCATGTCGGCCAACACAGTCAAAAATTTTCATTTCAGCCGCTGATTGACACACGAGAAGCTTCGATACCCAAACATGAGCAGATGACTCCTTCCATTGTCCTACCATCATCGCAAGTATCTTCCATGAATCTGAGCTCCTTTTGCAATCCTCCCTTGAGCTTGAGCATCTTCTGTTGTTCGTCCCAACCCTCCTCTAAGCTCGAGTTCTTCCTCCATTCATCTGCAGCCTTTGCTTGAGTCCTAATATCTTCCACAACCTACACCTTGCAAGCTCCTGCACAATCCAAAACATTTGAATGGCTTCAAGGAGCATATTCCACTAGTTCTATCATTCGAGAAGCTCGTGACTGATGTTTCTTCAGTGTCAGCCGAAGCCTTCTTAGGTAAGTTTCCTTCCCACACCTCTTCATCTTACTCTTTCTTCTTCTTTCCTTTCTTTCTCATCGAGAGACTGGTACCGTGCCAAAACAAATCAAAATGGAATGGTCCAGTACTAAAACTATGGTACGAGTCAAAATTTTAAATCTTGGTTGAAAGTATACAGATTTGAACCAGATTCAATACCATTTGACACCATAATTATAAATAGGAACCATATACCTAAAAGTCTGATCTAAGCACTAAACCAATCACCAAAACCACCTATGTAAAAGTTAGAATAATTAATTAATTTACCTAATAGCATGAATTATTATCATACTTCTAGTAGTATTTTCTTTACAGAAGCTTTTAGGCTAGAATAGTGTATAAAAAACTGCTGATGTATATGCTGGAAGAATGAAGTGGAGCTACGTCCCAGTGCATATTATTATATTCATAAAATATAATTGAAACAACTACAAAAGTAAGTGGATGTCAATAACTGCTTTTCTCTACAATGCAAACAAAATGCAAGTGAGATTAAGTTTCCAACGCTTGCCATATACAAAATGCAAGAAGCTTCTAAATTCGATTCTTAAAATTGGCAATCTTTCTTAGCAAAGACACTTCTCATTGCATTTTTTTTTTCCTTTTTTGGGTAAATAAATTTGCTATTTCTTATCTGTTGAGCTGGCCAATTTACTATCAATTAAACATGAAGCTAGAAGCAAAAGGGACCTCCTTTTGTTTTAATCATCAATTAGACATTCATTTCCACTATTCATCTTTTGTCCAAGGGATCTCCTTTTAATAATGTCTTCTTTAATATTGAAATTAATATAAACTGGATAGGTAGTTTGTTTTACCTTAGTGTATGTGAACCAATTAATGATTGAAGTAATATGTGATTGCATGTTCATATGCAAGCATATGCGCTGTGGAGATTGCATTTTTGTATAAGGTTGCCCTTGTAACCATATTCTTCAAAAATAATACATAAAATGAATATAAACAAGTTTGCTTGTAGAAGATTACATTGTTAGATTTGTTCATAGTTATTAAAGGCGCCTAGGCGCAACTAGGTGAGACTCTTGCGCCTGGTCACCTTAAGCGCGCACCTTATGAGAGGCGATAGGTGTGCTTGAGGCGTGATTTTTCTCGCCTCTTGAAGCGAGATGTACAGATGCAAATTTGGTCCAAATTTTTTTTTTTTAAAGCCCAATCCATATCTCTAATGATCCTTTTAATTAATTATGTAGCATGCATGTGACACTTATTTCTCTGCTTGTGAATGAAATAGGAGTGTTTTTGAATATGTAATTATAAATATTTAAATATTAAATAAATTTATTATGAAAATTAAAATAATTTTTTGTTTTTTGTGAAGCTTCATTCCAAAAGAAGAAAAAGGTTGAAGCAAAAAAGACTAAATGATTTAGTTTTTATTAAGTATAATAGGGCGGCATCGATATGATATGTGTCGATCCTATTTCTTAGGATGAGATAGACGATAATGAATGGTTAATGGGGGATTGAATGATAATACTGATGTTAAAAATAATTTAGTATTTGATGATGACAATTTGATTTGGAGTGAAGTTGCATGAGCTTTTGGAGTTGGTGAAGATGCCTACAGTTTTAGATCTCGAGTTTCATCTTTTTCAAAAGGTAACTACATCAAAAGGAACTAAGAGAAGATCTTCTACAAGTCAACTTATTGATGAAGAGGAAGAAATTGGTCTTGAGGAAATGGATGAAGATTCAGCTATATAAATCTGAAACATCTGGCGATAATGATGATAATGATATGATTGAGGATGATGATGAAGATTTTGATGATTTAGATATTTGATTTTTTTTTTTTAATTTGAATTATGTGTATAACATATGTATTTGCTAGTGAATTTTATATTTACATTATTGTTTAATATTTTTTGGACTATAATTTTGTTAGTGAAATATTTTGATAGAAATTCCCTATATATGTTTGAATTTTAAAAATTTATACCTAGAGCACCTTACTCCGGTAAGGCGTGCGTCTCACCTTGCGTCGTGCCCCTCAGACACCATAACACCTATGCGCTTTTGGACACCTCACGCCTTAAATAACTATGAATTTGTTTTTGGCATTTTCAGACCAGTGAAAATTATTTCTGAAAGTTTTTTTGTTTAGCAATTGATTAAGCATACAGAGATCTAGACAATAAAATAAGAATGGCTGGTAAATTCAAGTGGTTTGTTGTTCGTGCTGAAATACTGAAACAAATAGATATTATTTTTTGCTTTCCTTCTTTTGTTGCGTGTGGGGTTTGTTCTTAGTATGAGTACTATACACTGCCTAGAAAGGATTAAATTTGTAAAAGATACCTCTATTCTGAAATTTTCCATTTTTTTTCTTGTTTGTTCACATTTTCTATTGATATCTTCTTTAATCTTTTTTTGAAAACAATTTTCTTCTCGTTTCTTGCATAGCGTGTCTATGCATCTGGGGATGCCTACCCGGATTATGTGAAGCTTCCTAAGGGTGAATTCACTCTTCGTCTTCATACCAGGTACTTATGATGATTATTTAAATACATTTAATCTGAAATAATAAGCTCCAAAATGTTGATTATGAAACATAACTGTCGCAGTAACAATCTATTTATCCTCATAGTATCTTGTGAGATTTTCTAAATGTCTTGCACTAACTATATTTTCTATTATGCTCAGGCATGAGAGTATTCATATTTTGGAGAAACTAAAGCAATTGGTCTTGTTTATTAAAAGGAAATTAGAAAGAAAGGTAATTATTAAAATGCAGTAATATATTGCTGGTTATATTCTTAAATTAGTAGTCTATATTACCATAACTTTCTTTTAAATTATTTTTTGATTGTTTGTAGTTACATTTTTTGTATCAGCTTAAATTGTTTGTTTGTATTACCATAACTTTCATAGCTTTAGGAAGGAAGGTTGACTTTTGGGTCATTTACTAGTAATAAACTTTTTGATTATGTTGTTGCTCTATGAGACAACAGAGATCTTAAAGGTTTAAGCTCAACCTCAGGGGTAGTGTCTCTATCCCAAACCGCTTGCATTCATCCTTGGCTCCTATTATCCCTTTCTTTCCCTTTCCTGAATCAGGCCATGAGACGATACATGTAATAGCAATGGGTTGTTCATAGACAAAGTTGATTTGGAATTATCTCTATGGTTGTATGGTTGCCTTTGAACACATGCTTTCTCACTGTTATTTGACCTTGAGATGATACATATAATAATAATGACTTGTTCATAGACAACGCTGATTCAGAAAGATCTCTAAGATTGTATGGTGGCCTTTGAGCACCTGCTTTCTCCCTATCCTTTGACTCTACTAGCTTGTACTTTTCTTTCTCAACTATGCCTAGTTATTTGCACCTTAAGCCAAGGGTATAACACCCGGCATAGAAATCCAATCTTGAGTGAGGAATGCTTCTTTGTGAAAGGACCTCTTACGAAAGAAAGGAAACCAATGGAAGTAACAAAACCAGAAATTGGAAAGTGTTAGCACACTCCAGTGGCGCCATTTACTTTGACCTTATTGTTCATAGCATGCGTGAACTTTTTCCTTCATTCTCTCCCTATATGTTCCAATCCTATCAAATTCCCATCAAACCTCTGACACAGAAGGCAGTGATTATAGACTATTGGTGAGAACAACTTTTCTTAATTTTTTTTTTATTTCCCCCAGGACTGACACAGGAGGCAGTGATTATAGGTTATTGGTGAGAACAAGTTTTTTTTTCTGACTTTCCCAAGGGACTATGTCATTCCTTTTCTTAACGGTCCCTGTTGAAGTCAAGATATTCCATTTGAATAACTGGCTTAGGTGGTAGCTTTCCTTTTCAATCATCTCTTCAAAAGAAGTTCGTTTTCAAGCAGTTGAAAGTCAGTAAAAGGAATCAAGCAAGTAAATGAGATTCCTATTTTCTGGGATATTTGATAGTCTGTCCCTGGCTCCATGGAAGCAGCTCTGCCCTTGTCAGCCTTGTCTCTCAACTCAGTCCCAAGGACTATGTTTCAAGCAGTTTCCTTGTGAACCAGTTTCAGTTGTTGTCTTGCCTACAGGCCAATAAGGATAGGGCTTACAAGAAGAATCTATTTGATTGTGGGGAACTAGATCCCCTGCTAAAACCTAGAGAAATGCTAGATGAAATCTTCATCTTAGAAGTTTTGAATAACCATAAGGCGTAATTTGACTATTAAAGTAGCCTAGAGGTTGAAATCTGGGACTGTCATTGGCTAATCAGGGTGTTTAACAAATTAGCTGACTGAGGCATCAATATGGAGTTGCAATTAGTGGGAAAATCTACCAGCGGCATACTGCATCTTGAGCCCATATGCCTATGGTTTTAGAACTGGTCTACAAGACCTCTGTTGTAGCTGCTAGACTGGTCGTTGCTAACTGTTCTGACAGAAAGGGAGGGGAATACTTTCTTAAGGGTATTGAGGAAAAGGATTCCAACTGTTAGTGACTCATTACAGGAACTGTTAATGAGTTCCATACACTCAATGTTCTTTTATATGAAGCTGCATTTGCCGACCATTGAATCTGGCTGGTACTTAGCTTTTGGCTGCCGGAAGTCACAATGTACCGTAATTACCATCTATGATGGTTCGTTTGGCATCCAAACTTTGTTTAGCAACAGGCAAACAAGTGGGTGATATCGGAGCGAATTAAAAAAGTTTGGGTAAAGTCAAATCTAAGTTTTGGCTAGGTAAGCATCCTAAAATAAAAGCAGTTATGAACCTTGTAGAGCATATCCATGGGGGCGACGAGGGGAGAGCTCCAATTCTTAGAAAAAATTTCTTCATCCCCTAAGAGATTGACTTATCCTATGATTCCAAATCAATAAATTCATTGTGGAATTTTAGAGTTGACTAGAGTCATAGGCAAAGTAATAAGGACTGTGCCATGTAGTTTCATTCAAAACTGATATTGTTTAGTTTTTTATTTAATAGAATCTGTTTTAAGTGTATAAGTAATTTTGGAATAGAAGAATTGAATTTTTCAAATTCCACTTTTGTCATTTCCAATACTCGGAGATTATAATTATAAACTCTCATAAAGTGATCATGGTCTCATCATGTTTTAAAACAGCATGGAATAATCCTTGTAGTAAACAGTTTAATTATTTTCATTTAGCTAAGGAGAATTCTGATAGAACGGCTCTCTCATTGACATGTTTAGTACTTGTTACATATACATATTCATTTTTTGGACTTGAATAAATCTAAATCTTAGATACCTTGAAGTTCACCTAAAATAGAATGTCTCTGTTTATTAGTAGTTTATTTGTATAGTTCTTGAAAATACTGATAGAGCTAAGTTGTAATACAGGACTACATTCAATTGAGCTTCTTTTCTGTACCTGATGGTCCTATTATAGGAAATGGCTCCTACAAATCTTCTGTTTTAGTTCCAGGGTAAAGTCCATCTATATTTGTCTTCCACCTTGTTCAGATAATGTGAATTGATGTTGGATATGCTTCCAGACAAGATGAAGCCTTTTACATCAGTCCCCCATTAAGGGAGAAGCTTCCTAAGGTACGCTGGAAAGTTTTAAACTTTCCTATTGGAGTATGTTATCCTAATGTTATTTTTGGTTTGCTTCCTGATGCCCTCTTTCAGAATTCTTTACCTGGCGTCATGTTGCTCGGATCAATATCATATGATTCTGTAAACCTGGAAAATGGTAAAGGTGACCATAATCAACAGCCCCCGATATCTTATAAGATATCTTATCTTATCCCACCATCTAAGGTGATTTCTGGTGCTTGGATACCTTGTAATCAATGAGGACTTCTTGGTAGAATTTGTAGCCTCAGATAAGTAGACCTAAATACCTAATAAATTTGCAGATTGATGAGGAAAAGGGAAAGGAAACAACTGGGGTCACAAAAAGTGTCTCCGAACTCTTAGATGAAGAGGTAAATTAAGCTTAACCCAAATTTCTCCTTTTATACTACCCCACTGCCCTGTTCTTGAATTCTCTAATGTGTTTTCACATTCCTTTCGTTGGTTCATGTTATCATTCCATTTATTAGCTTCATTGTGCCTAATATTACATTTATGTTTTAGCTCTAAGACATCAAGTTCTGATGTGATGCATTTGCTATAGTCATACTAACATCTGGTTGATGAATATAAGAATACCAATTTGCCAAGTTCTATAATTTAAATCTCGTATGCTGATCTTTACTGTTTCTTTAATTTCATGTAAATTGTTATATTGTGTTTATTGCTGCTCACTAACTTCCAATTTTCTACAGTTAAGAGATAATAAGATAAAGTTTCTTGCGGGCTTAAAGAGAGAGACTGATGAAGAAATATCTGCATGGAGTGCACTTGCTGATTCTCTTAAGGTAGATTTTCTCTCATTTTGTTCTGAGTTCAATCTTTTCATTTATATTGTTAGTCCAGTTAGTTTATGTTGGAATTTAACTAAGATTTTCACAAATAGAAAAATAAATAAATAAACTCATTGTTAAATAATTTTTCTCGAGGAAAAAATAGCCATACTAGTTTGAACATACGAGTATGGATGTAGGTTTCAATTATATCTCATTATCAAGTGGGAACATAGTGTCAAGGAGATCGTCATTGTTATGAAATATTGTTTGTGTGCATAGCATTGGTGCTAAAGTTGATGGAACATATCTATTGCCTATCACGCTCCAAGTTTGTCTTCATGATCATTGTAATGGCATGGAACTCATAATGTTTGTATGACAATTTCTTCAGTACCTCATGAACATGAAATATCCATACAACCAAAATATAGTTTACAAAATTCAAACTAATAAATACTACCACATGTACGCAATCATGATATAAAAAGTAGTTAAGTTGGACATAACAAAATATAAGCAAAACAAAACCATAAAGTCCAACAACGTAGAATTTTAAACTTCTATGAAATAGCAAAATATGATAGAAGTACCATGAGTAAAAAATCCCAAAATGCACCAAAAGCCAGCAAAATGTCCTTAGAGCCGTCCTAACGAATTTGACTCCGACCTATTAAGGCATCCCTCCTTGAGACCTAGAGTGGCAAGAGGAGGTTAGTAAGGCAACCAAAAAAGATAATATGCAGAAACAAGATAATGCACAATTATAGTAAAGTTCATGTATACATACTATACTACATAAAACCTAACATGTATAAATAAAATCATCTATTGTCTTCTAAATTCATGCAACTAAATTAGTGTAATTTGCACTTATAAGGTGCTTCCCTGTACATTATCATATTGAGATATGGAGTGGCACCATGTGCACATTCTATATGAATGCAAACTATCTAAGGTAGCCCGAGTTCTTCCTCATCATCACGATCAATGAACAGTTGAGAGAAAATTACAACATGATTTACAACAAATTAATCAACTATTAGGTGAAGTTGCATATGAATATCACATGAATTCAACATTTAAAACACGAGTAACCCAACATATAAATCTTCACAAATACTCTACATGCATGATAACCCAACATATGATAATATGATGTATGAATAAAGAATCTTCTAGAAGCCTACATGAATATATGAGCAAAATAAGAAAAACAGTCAAAAAGGTAATATTGAAGTTTTTCGTAAGGATCAACACACTGATCTCACTCAATCCACAGTTACCTATAGCCAACCCAATCCGACCTCATGGTTTGACATCCAAGATACAACCACTACAGTAGAAAAATTTCATGACTACATACAACATCAAGCCTCCTAAACTTTCCACTCTTAATACTCACTACTTAATCCTCACTTGAATCTCTGCTTTTAAGCCCAAGTGGTATCTTCTCAAAAATAACCCTCAATACACCATGACACCTCCACGCTGGTTCACTTCTACATCAAGTATTCTACCACTTGGCAACATCCAAGGAAAACTTCCATGATGGTTCACTTGTTCAATCCACCACCGCCACTACTTCGAGGATTTCTTATGAATCGAAATTCAGTTAATCTATTTTGTGACCTTCTCTTATGGTTCCAATCAATTCAAAGGAGAGAGAAGAAGAACCTACACTGTGATTCATCGATCAAATACCAAACGCACTTCTATGGTTGGAAGAAAAGCTTTTTCTTGCTACTACAGAAGATCCACATTCACTCACAGTTGCCAGAGATGGATAATAATAGGTATAAAATATACTTGACATCCCCAAAAATTGCAGCAACCACCAAACTTACTCAGTCACTGCACAAGGGAAATGGAAGGTTGCTGCTGACTCTTGAGTAGGAGATGACTAAGGGACTACTGTCATTCAATCACTACACAAAGGGAAAAAGGTTGTTCATGCTCAAAGAGAAAGGGGGCAGCCAAGGCTATTGCTTAGAAGAGGGGAATGGGAGGGATTCCGTTGTTCCTATTGTATAATTGGAGATGCAGCTGCTGGGCAACGACAGTGTTGGGATGACGGGAGGATGATGAGCAACAGTGCAGGCTGCATGTGGCGGTGGTTTGGCATGGCCTGCATCTGATGGCAACAAGGTCAACCAGCAAGAGACAATGAGGTTGTATGCGGCCAAGTGGGGGTGTCAAGGGTAGAGCATACAAGAGGAGAGAAACTAGGGAAAGAGGGGGCTGTGGCCTGGGCTGCCAACGAGCAGTGATAACTGGCAGCGAATGGTGACAGGCTGCTATAGACAGGGAGTGACGAAGCAGAGAGAGAGAGAGAGAGAGAGGGAGAGATTCTTTGTAAGTTTACTCACAAACTTTGTAAGTTTACCCACAAACCCACTCGATTAAATCAAATTAAAAGATTAAAGCACACCCAAATCAAAATTCACCTACTAGATCCCTAAATCAACCAACCAAACTCTAAATTGAAAACCCAAATTTAGACCATATACCCTCAAATCAGGCCTAAAAAACTAATTGGTTCTGCCATAAATGTATCTAGTTACCCTCAACTAACCCTTTAATCTTTAATCTGCTAATTAGGCTTAATAAAATTCCAACACCATTGTCATCTTTTTGGACTGCATCAAATAACAAAATCTTAAGGTGATGAAGTCGACTTGCCTTCTTCAAACTCCTCTTTGATAGCATTTTGACGATCATCTCTAATTAATAATGCACCCTTTATCCTGTCACCTATTTTTTGAAAGAAAAAAAATTGTAGTTGCGATATTTCTCTATTTCCATTTGCTATTTGTTATATGAACTTCGTTTATGTCTAACTCGATATTGTCGGAGCTTTATCTTTCACTTTATCAACATTCTTGAATTATGGATGGTGCTGGGAATTTTGTTATTGAGATTGTGACAGGTTGATCGAGAATGTTAGGATGAGTTTCAGATAACAAGAACTTTGGAGTTGGGGTTTATCACCTTCCATTGAGTGAGAAATCATAGTCGTGATGGATCTTTTGACTCAATATGTAATGGATCATCAACCTTAACACCCTAAACAAACCCATTATAATGTCATCTAACCGAAGAATCAGGATGATGAGGGGACATTGTGGGGGAGGTGGAGTAGGACAGGAGGTTAAGCAGTGATTAGGTTGGGAACATTGCATGCATTTACAATTACAAGATATGTGATCATAAGTGTTTGTTCCCCAGAAGGATAACCACAGAGAAATAGTCATACCAAGGTGGAGGAACAAGGAAAAAATGTTATTCAATGAGGGATCAGGTTGCACCTCATGTAAATACATGACATTAATAAATTATCCAGTTGGAACTGCTGCCACTTATTATATTCTAACAGCCTCCAATATTGTTGCCAATATTGATGAATTTTTGATATTTTTTAGGTGTTGTACTTGATTTTTTTCCTAAACCTTGTAGTTTGTTTCACAGTTATTCAGCTAATAGGGATACAAATCACAGATCATTATTGGCAAATGCAAGTCTGCTTGTCATCTCACAAAGATAAAGAACATCAGAAAAAAAAAACTATAGATTCAAAGAAATTAGCTAGAATAGAAATTTAATGATTAGTCAATTGAGGTTAAAAACAAAATAGGTTAAAATTTGTTCAAATTGGAATGACTTTAAAAAGATTCACCAATCTAGCCTTCTCATTGATCCCTGCTGAATGCCTAGAAAACTCGCATGGGGAGGATACAGATAGACTTTGTTGCTTGCATAAATTACTTAGACTTGACATAGCTCAAGTGTCACATAGGCTTGGGGAACCCTCATTCACCTTTGTTATTACTCAATTAACTTGACATCTTACCCCATCTCTGTCACTATTGATCGAGAAAGATCAGTGAATTGAGAGATAATACAATAATCTCTCTCCATCAGTAAAAATGCTAAAACTTAAACTTAAATTCAACACATATATCAGATGTAATTAAGGACCTTACTATACTGTATACCATATACCATGAATTTTAAATAATAAATACTTTTATTGAAAAGATACTGTGAAAATTAGTGATGGTGTTAATGAGTAATCTATACTAAACTACCATTTTATTTTTAGTTATAATCTATTTTTATTATTCATTAAATTTTATGTAAATAAATATGACTCATTATTTGTATATTGTGTTATTAGTAATTTAATGTGTAGTGACACAATAATTATCCTTAAGATGTTAGAACATCTTTTTAATCTCGTATATGAAATACTTTTATTATTACTTTCTTATTCGTTTCTTTTAATAAATTTATAACGTTCCCAATTTCATCAATCCTACCAATTTTATACTACTGATACTTAAATTTTTGATTATCCGATGCCATTGTTGATATGTATTTTGACAACAGTTGTTTGTTTGCACTGAATCTTGTCTTCTCATTCCTGCATATGCAAGTTTTAAGGTTGCTATATTTTTGAATGAATACATACGTTTTTTCCATATTGTTCTGATGTCAATGTAGATGGAATATCCAAATTATACGCCATTACTTGCCAAAATCTTGGAATGCCTAGTCTCTGGAAACCCTGAACAGGACAAAAGTTGTCATAATAAAAAGGTAAATATATTGTTTATACATTCTGTTATCATGATGTTGTCTTCTATAGTGTTCTCTAGTCGATTTTTGTATAACTTTTTATGGGGTTCAAGAATTTTTAAAATGAAAGCTAATATGTTTTTGCTATTTTCAGATTATTAATGCTGCTAATGAGGTGATTGATAGCATTGACAAAGAAGAGCTATTAAAGTTTTTGTCTTTAAAGTCTGATAGTGAGGATGAGGAGGCTGAGGTGATAATTCATTTAAATGTCTGTTAGATAAACTAAGTGACCACTTATTTCCAAATTTAACAGGTATTCTTAAAATTTCTCCTCAAATGGAATGGAAGGACTAGAGTTAACTAGCCCCTCTCCATTTGCATGGACTTGTAAATTTGTTTCTAAATTTTGCCACACGCTAACTCCTACTTTAATCCCATGTTAGGTTTGATTAGCAAACCATGAATCCAGAAGCCCAACCTCTGCCTTTTATATTCTTAACAGTATCCATGTTATGATTCTTGGTAATTCATTTTCTTTGTTAACATGCTTGGAAGATCTCATGTTATGTTGCCAATTGGATTATATACATTATAGAAATAGTTGCATTTGAGGCATGGTTCATTCGCAGCACTGTTTATAATTTACAGTTTGGATTTTGTTGGCATAGCAAACTTAAATTATCACATTTCCATTTGCATGTCTCATATGCTCTCTTTGCGCAATGATCACAAAATTAAAGAAGCCAATGTTGCCTTGGCACATGCCAATCAGAAAACTTTGCACGATACCGAAGTTGTTACATTTAATCTCTTATAAAATGGCAATTGTATTACTAGGGATTATTATATTTCTAATGCTTTAATGGTAAACATTCACTTACTAACTTTTCCATTAATTCTTGCTGATTAAAATTTAGTTTATTTGTGGCTTGAAAGTCTCAAAAAAAACTAATGTTATTTTTGGAATCTTCATTTAGAAACTAAAGAAAAAAAGAGAAGTCACTCGGGATCAATTGGCAGAGGCATTATACCAGAAAGGATTAGCTCTTGCAGATGAAGAGTCATATATGGTATGATGTTTTCACTGTCGTTGTTTGGTTTATTTACTTAATTAAATATTTTCAACTGGGATCACCCTCAGTAGTTTTTTTTGACAAATTCTATGCTCTTAGTCTACGGGTGGGCATTGGTTGGGTTAAAAATCCCTGAACCCTAACTCTAACTTGGTTTTGTAAAAAATAAAATCTAAACCTGAAATTTTTTAGCTAGGTTGGTTTCAGGTATCCTTTCTCCCTTTTTCTTTTTGGTTTAAAGAATGACCATAATTAATTTATTAATTATTAATTTCTTTTTCCTAGTCAGAAAGAAAATATATGTCAAAGAAAATCATTCATTTCACTTCTACAAGAAAAGAATAACATCATCCCTTAAAAAGAGAAGGATTACTATGCATTCTCTAGGTACCTAGCACTAAAGTTAAAAATGAGATATTCTTTAGGTACACAAATTCTCTCCAAAGTTTGAATTTCATACGCAAACTAATTTCGTTCTAATAAAATATGCAAACCTGCATAAATTCCATTCTTGTTTATTCGTCAACTAACATTGTAGTGCTCATTAGCTTGGGAACATTGCTACCAAATTGTGCCCCGCTAAATCCCCATGTAATAGTGACTCAATGATTCATCATTCTATTATCCCTCATCTCAGATCAATTCATTGTCATTGATAAAAATTAGTATTATCCGCCTTTTTTTAAATTTTTCTCTCATTTTTGAAGATTCTTATATTATTATTTTTATGATTCTATTTACTGTTGATAAATTTTAAAATGATTGTTGATTAACAATATTGATGACTTTTATCTAGAACCAAAAATCATCGTTGATATCACAATTTTGATTTATATCTAGAACCCAAAATCATTGTTGATTAATAGAACATTTCCTATATATGGATTTGCAATTTTACATATAATTCTACCTACTTTTTTTTAAAATTTATTAAACGATAATTTGCAAGTATTATTATCAGTAATTTTAGTATTAGTATTATTATCCATGAACTATTACACTGTATATATATTTAATATTTAAATTTAGCATCTTTTAATTAATTAGTGTATGAGGAACTAAACCTATAATGAACTCTTATCAACTTTAATAACTCTAAGACTCCCTCTCAAGATGGAGCACAAATATTTTGTATGCCCATCTCGTTGCATAAATTAGAGTTTCATAAATCGAAAAAGGAAAGACACTCGATAAATATGACGAAGACTCAATTTGTCATGACTCAAATGGTTTCTTTCCATAAGCAAGTAAAATTCAAAGGGGGATATAATAATGAAATGTGGTCTTTACCTTCTGCACAGCAGCAAGGAGGGGCAATGTTTGTCATCCCCGAGCAGCTTAGCCTTTTCCATGATACTTTCTCCAGATGAGAGTCTATTACTAAAAATCATGTTGCTAGTCAAGACTTTACAGACCCCCTTGACAAGATTGAATATATGGAGAATCTGCTTGGAGAAGTGGAGAAGTTAACTTGGATTCAGTGGCGAATGCAATACGCCACGGAATATGAAGCTTTAATAGCCACAGGAGATGGACGAGAAGGGACTCAAATATCCTTTCTCAAATGAGAAGAGTTTTTTCCCTAGAAGATCCTGCACAGGGCTCAACAGCGGTTCAGGATGCAGCATACAGGGATATTGAAAAATTATCTTGTGATAATGTCAAAAATAGTCCAATACATGAATGAATATACGAGGATTGCAGCGAAGACAGGGAGACTATACGGGACCAGAATTATCAGAAAAGTTCTGGTTCAAAATGCTAGGAGACTTGGGCAGTAAAATTAAGGCAGCTTTCGACGAAAAATATCCAGGACTTACAGTCAGAGTCTTTCCTAGAGTCCTATTTGCATACAAATTCTTAGAGCAAGAATGCAAGGACGCAACCTTCAGAAGAGCCCTGAAAGATTTATCATTCTGTAGCCAGATACCCATCCCAGTCCTAGAGATGACGTAGTTGCTCATGAATTAGTCCACGCCTCGACTTTGTGGAGTAGTGTCTCCACCCGCTCTAGCTTCTTGTTGAGCTCTTCTGTGAGGCGAAGGGCTTCTTTTTCAACAAGTTTTGGTTGCTCTGCAATTTCCGCAACCAACTCCCGAACTTCCTGCTTTGTTAATGGCTTATTTTCTGTGTAAATAATGGTTAAATTTTTCAAAGCAGTTTTTAGTTTCTGGATTTCCCTTTCAAGATTTTGATACCTTTCGAGTATCAATTTGAAGTTTTTCAGGTGAACTCTAGAGGATAAACACACTTTATTATGGACCACTGCTAGGTTATTGGCTAGCTGGTGAGTGCTAACTTTAGAAGAAGAAGCTAGGTCTAAGTATTCAAGGTTCGAGGTTTTAGAATTGTCATACCATTCCTGGATTGCCCTTTCCCAAGCTTCAGACATCAAGACTACTCATCTACTCTGTTGTAAGATCAGGGCAGTTCCTCGCAAGGTTCAGCTCATACAGATGTGCCCTTGGGCTTACTTCGGCCTCCTGCCTGTTGCCAAATTAGGATCTGTCCTTTTGCTTAAGCCTTGTTTGCATAATACCAACAGTTCTTACAGTCAAAGTTTTAGTAGATAGTTTTGAAGCCTGTAATAGGGTTAGTACAAGCACAAAAGTGATATAACCTTTCTTCAACCTCTAACCTTTCCTACTAAGACCTGACCTAAGGTTTAGCCTAGCATCATATTTTTCACTAGCTCTGATACCATAACGGAAGTAATTACAGAGAGTACCAAGAACTAATAGAAAATAAGGAGGAAATATGAAAACTCACAGATGACTATTAGAACTGGTGATTACAAGCTTCTCAGAGTAAGGCTCAAGTGTTGCTTGATGCCTTGCAATGAGATATTGACACTCTTTTATAGGCGAGATCAAAGGATGTTGGGTGCTCATTGAGCCCCATCATCACATGACTTTGTCTCTTAAGATAAGAGAGAGCCTTTCTTTACAGCTAGCATATGTTACATCAAGCCTTATCATATCTTAGCATATCTACTTTTGCTGGAGATAAGATGCCTTGCGGGGTCCACCACTTCCGCAAAGTGTCACAGCTAGAACGAGGTCATTCTTATCTGGGAATCTTTTAGTAGGTGGACAGTTGTTTCCAACTGATCATCTACTTGCTTGGTGGCAGGACTCCAATCCCGCCAAAAATTGTCGGATGACCCCATTCGCTGGCATTCCTTGAGCTTCAAGGCATGGAGGGCCCTGAGCTGCTGCAGGGCTTGTATGACATTTGCGCATACTTGCTGTTGTAGCTGGTGTAACTCCCTCCTTGCTTCAATGTCTTTGCTAAGAGAGATTCCCGTGCGCATTTGCTCTTTGAGCTCATTGAGGACTTGCTGGTATTGTTGTAGGAGCTGCTTAGAGTCATAATCACTTGTGCGAGCTGTTGCTGCATAGGCTGGTTGGGCTTTTCCTTCAACTCCTGGATTGCTGAGGCCACCAGTTCCAACTCGTTGAGAACTTTCTCCGGCCATTCTGTAATAAGACAACAAATTAAACGAGATAAAGCATCAGCTAATTGGTTGTCCTTCCCTTCGATGTGTTCAAACTTAATGGTTAGCCCTGTGCCCGTAATATAATCAGTAAAAGCGAGCCACCGGACTCTTGATGGTTTATTGCAAGAGGACTTGCCAAAGAAACTGATTATTGCCTGGCAATCAGTCCTAATTGTTAGTTCTACCTTGTCCAGATAGTAAATTTTGAGTGCTTCAAGGGAATTCATAACTGCATATATTTCTGCATCGATTGTGGATTTTGGGGGGTTGAATTTGCCACTGGCGTATGCACATATTTTTTCTGTGGTCCTGGCATCATATTTGTGGGTCTTCCACTTACAGATCCCCCCCATCCTTCCATGCACCCATCGGTCTCGAGAATTATGAAGCATTTTTCTGGAGGAACCTCCAGATCTGGTAATTGTTGGACAATTTTCTTTACTTGTTTTACAAGTGTCCAATCCTGACAATTCATCCGCTTATCACTGGTAGGACTGGTTTTTGCATAGAGGGCGCTTAGTAATTTGCCCAAATTAGGAATGTAGTTCCTGGCATAATTCAGAAGGCCTAACCAGGATCTCATTCCCCTTTTTGAAGTTAATTCCTTTTCTCTGAATTCTGATATCTTTTTGATAATATGAGGTTGGAGCTTGATCCTTCTGTCCCCTATAACTGCTCCGAGGAATTCAATCTCTGGCATCGCGATCTTCATTTTAGTTGGACTTAATACCAAACCATGCTGCTGGCATATGTTTAGCATGACCTTTAAGTGCTTTGCATGATCTCCTTCATTTTGAGAGAAGACCAAAATTTCATCAATATAGATTGCAATAAAATCTTAGTACCTCTGAAACAGTTATCCATCTTTCGTTGGAATACTGCAGGTGCATTTTTGAGGCCAAATGGCATTACAAGTCATTCATAAAGTCCATCTGGTACCCAGAATGCAGTCCATTCAATTGAATCGGGGTGCATCGTGACCTGATGAAAACCGCTTTTTAGGTCAAATTTTGAATAAATCTGACTATTGTTGACCTTTCTCAATATGGTGTTGATTTCGGGGAAGGCTATATTGATCTTTATTGGTCAAGTCATTCAGTCGCTTGTAATTAAAGACCATCCTCTCCTTTCCTTTGACTTCTTTGCTAGTTTTAGGGTCTATTGTCGTCCCGGAATTGACTATTATGGTTGTGGTCCTGTGCCGGCTTTTGCTGGGTCGAATTACTCCTAGCTCAAGAAGGGCCTTAACATGCTTTGTGAATGCCATCCTTTGTTGTGGCGTCAAGTGCTTTAAAGGCCTATCTTCTATTATGAAATCTGGGTTTTTAATATCCAGACAACATACCACTTTGTTTTTGGACCAGTATTTCAGTGGGTCTTCCCCTATATATCCTTGTTCCTTTAAATTCTTGAGGAGGGGGCTAAACTTTCTTGAAAACTTCGTTGTGATTCACCCGTAGAATAATACACCATTTCCTGAATCTGGATGTATTCTTCTTCTTCAAGGTCCAGTTCCTCAATGGCTGCTGCAGATGTTACGGAGGGCAGTGTATTAATTGTAGTTAAATTTTTGTAAAAGATTACCACATTGTCTTCAATTCGTACTCCTCCGTGCATGGCTCGGATGAAGTTGCAGCTTATTATCATTTGAATTCCATCTCCCAGTACCACGGGGAAGCTATATGTATAGGGGATTCTGAAAACGTTTTCCCCTATGTACATTCTGCCTTGCTTCATTTTCATTTTGGCGGATTGTTGTGAGTTTATCCCGCTGAACTGGACAATAAATGTGTTCTCTTCTAAAGCTTCTGCTGGGACTGACTTTTGATCCACGCAACATGTGGTAGCTCCCGTGTCCAGAATAGCTTTTAGAGTAAACCTTGGAACCCCAGGGACATCAATTTCAATTTTTAGGTTGTAAAGCATATTTTTTACTAACCTTGGTCCCTTTATTTCATGAGCCGCTGTGATCTTGCTTTCTTCGTATAACATGTTGGCTTGTTCTTCTTGCTCATGCTCCTCTATTTCGACTACTGGTTTTCCAGTATTTAATTCCTGGTAGTCCTTTTCCAAGTCTTCTTCTAATAGTTTCTCATACTGGGCCTTGTAGAATTCCACTTCTTTTCTTAGTCTTTCTATCTCACCTTCGCACCAGGAAATGTAATATCGTTGTTCTTGTAATAACTTGTTTGGAAAGAATGGAGCTGGTGCTGATGGTGCTACTGGGACTATTTTCTTGAAATAATATGGCCCACAGAGGTTGCAAGCTGTAATCATGCAGGTTGGGCAATGAATCCTGGCCCTTTGTAATGTTGCCCTTTTGCAACAAGTGCAATTGCTGGGTTGTGGTGGGAACACAGGTTCATTATGGCGCCATTCATGCTTGCAATTTAGCTGCTCGTCTGTTACTTTCACTCGAGGCCTATATCCACCGTCGACTTGTCCCAACATAAAATAAGCCTCTTGGGGTAGTGATAAAAGTCTGAATTGATCGGTGTAGGTCCCCATCGTCATCCTCCTTCAGATATACTGAAGATGACGTCGCTTTGTTCTTCACCTTCCTGGACAGATAATATATCACAGTCTTCAGGGAAGTCTAACTGCTCAAACATAGCTACCCTTTTGATATTTCGCCTTTCATTTGGACATTTTCTTGCGAAATGCCCCTCTTGCCCACATAAGTAGCATTTGCATTTTTTATTTCGAACCAGGTGTTTTCTTTTCTTAATTCTGGCATGGGATTCGTGCGGTTTGCCTTTGTAGGTTTTTGATTTGCGGATCCCATATTTCTTCTGGTTTCTTTTATAGTAGCCTGGGATGGGTATCTGGCTACAGAATGATAAATTTTTCAGGGCTCTTCTGAAGGCTGCGTCCTTGCATTCTTGCTCTAAGAATTTGTATGCAAATAGGACTCTAGGAAAGACTCCGACTGTAAGTCCTGGATATTTTTCGTCGAAAGCCGCCTTAATTTTACTGCCCAAGTCTCCTGGCATTTTGAACCAGAATTTTTCTGATAATTCTGGTCCCGTATAGTCTCCCTGTCTTCACTGCAATCCTCATATATTCATTCATGTATTGGACTATATTTTTGACATTATCACAGGATAATTTTTCAATATCCCTGTATGCTGCATCCTGAACTGCTGTTGAGCCCTGTGCAGGATCTTCTAGGGAAAAAACTCTTCTCATTTGAGAAAAGATATTTTGAGTCCCTTCTCGTCCATCTCTTGTGGCTATTAAAGCTTCATATTCCGTGGCGTATTGCATTCGCCACTGAATCCAAGTTAACTTCTCCACTTCTCCAAGCAGATTCTCCATATATTCAATCTTGTCAAGGGGGTCTGTAAAGTCTTGACTAGCAACATGATTTTTAGTAATAGACTCTCATCTGGAGAAAGTATCATGGAAAAGGCTAAGCTGCTCGGGGATGACAAACATTGCCCCTCCTTGCTGCTGTGCAGAAGGTAAAGACCACATTTCATTATTATATCCCCCTTTGAATTTTACTTGTTGTGGCCTTGATTCGAACATGGGCTGTGGCCTAGATGGGCCGAGGTCAATTCTTGTTGCTGGTGGATACCCAGGGGGGCTCATTACTGCTTCTTGTGGTGGCCTATACGGTGAAATGACTGTGCTTGTGGAATAGAGATGCTGGTCTTCCGATTGCTCTTGCTCTTGCTGGCAGACCAGTCTCCTCAGGCATGGATATTCCATTTCTTGGCCGGTAGCAATAAGTTGGACAGGATTACTAATGATATGGGATTCATTTATTGCTGCACAATTTTCTTGACCCCGTCCTCTCCAAGAACCAAGCCCCAATTATAGTCTTAGCCAAGCTACTATAGTTAGGCCGAGGCTAATCAAATGACATCAACCTCAGTACAAGCCCATACTCATACTGTTAGTTCGATCGCTTCTTGTAGTTGCTTTGTGCTCGTTGTTGAATGCACAGCGGAACTTTACTTCAAACTTGGACGCCACATGCACTATACCTTGATTCACTTGGTATCCACCTTGAGATAACTAATCCAAGGGTCCACACCAGCGATCAGCTCCACTATGAACTCTCTCTTTCTCGGAAACTTTCCGGAGATGGAGAAACCTCTTACAAGTTTCTTACAAAGAATACCAATAAGAAACACAAACAAGATTACAAAGGAAATCGAAAACGACTTTACAAATAGGAACCTTGTTTTGCTTGCTCTTTTCTTGCTGTCTCTTGTTGACTTGGAAATGCAGCAGCACTTCGCTTCAGAATCACCAAGAATTGGCGCTTTCTTCTCCAAGCTCAAACCGCTTTATAGCACTATTGCTCAGATTGATTTCCACCAGCCAATCGACTGACTTTACCCCAATCAATTGTCACGTTAGATCTGATCGTTCAAACTTGCATAACGACTCTTTTTGTCTGACCAATCGATTGTTAAGTCACACCAATCGATTGCCAGCTTCCAATCGATTCAGAAGCTTTTTGTTCACTCGAGAAAATAGCTCAATCGATTGCCTCGATCGATTGGCTTAGACCTCCAATCGATTCTAAGGCATTCTGTTCGCTCGAGAAAACTACCTAATCTTGTGTCAATCGATTGGCTTAGCCCCCATCGATTGCCCAAACCTAAAACTCGGATTCCGGATTTAGGGCTTACCAATCATGTCAATCGATTGGTAACCCTAAATTCAGCCTTTCTAAGCTTGAATTTGGGTCATCTAGTCATCCGTGACCAATTGGGACTTCCTGTCGCCCAACCTTGACCTATTGAGACTTCCTTGTTGCCTATCATCCGGTCAACTAGTTAAGAATTTCCCTTGCTTATCCTCCAGTTAGGATTTTTCCTTGCCTAACCTTCAGTTAGAATTTTCCCTTGCCTAACCTCCAGTTAGAACTTCTGATTACCAAATGTCTGGTCCTCCCCGAGTCACTTGGACTTTCCTTTGTCAACTTCCCGTTGGACTTCTGATCCTCCCTGATCCACTTGGACTTTCCTTTGCCAATTTTCCGTTGGACTTTTGACATAGTCAAGTATCTGGTCAACCTTGGCCTACTTGATTTCTTACTAACATATTGATCAAATATCGAAATCCAAACTCGAGTCAACCCGAGCTGGTCAATTTAGTCAACCTTGACCCGAGGATGATTGTACCAACACATACTCATCCAGCTACTACCCACATTGGGTGGTGTGAACCTTATTGATAAAAATGGCAGACTACCATTATCAGTTGTGTCCTAACCATGGCAATTACAAACTCAAGCAATTGAAAGTTGAAGCAACTCTAAGTAGCTCACTACAACATGGAGATGAGCAGATGGCTAACCCTGAGCCTAAAAAGCATAACTCTAACAAAGTAATCCAATGCTCATTTTTCCCAATAGTTACATTTATAAAATCATGAAATGACAATCTAGAAGTTGTACTACTTTGTTCCATTTTCCACCAATTTTTATGTACACTGGATTTTAATGATATTTATCTACCATAATGTCTACTACTTTTTTGATATTTAACTTTTCCAGTATATCAAATTTTGAAACATGTATCACTTATTCTGCTAATGCTCTTTCTGACCACTTTTTTTGAAAGCATATTATATTTTCTTAACCATCATATCTTCATAGTTTAATCCTTTTCATGATGGTGTTCATATATTTCAAGTTACTAACCTTTTCCTAAACCTTGGAATAACTGATTGAATGGTATCTATACAATTTGTTGTCGTGTCCCTATTTTGTTTATTTTAAATTTGGTGGATTATTTATTTGTTGAGAGATAAGCTCTTTTTCAGATTGTTGCTTTGAATTCCTAAAACATAGCTGAAAGCATTCTTACTTTGCTGGCTGTCTAGGTTGAGCAGCCTAGCACATCTGATATTACGAGTGATAAACCAGATCTTTTTGAAGAAACATTTAAAGAACTAAAGAAGTGGGTGGATGTTAAGTCTATAAAATACTGCATGCTTTTGGTTGTACGTGAGAGACGCTGTGGAAGATATGGAACTGCCTTAAAGGTATTAGTTTTGTTGTTTATTCTCAGTTATTTTACACAAATGTGTCAAACTAAAATGTCATGTATAATTGTCATATATATATATATAAGAATGTTCTGTTGCACGCTCGTGGTGCGCGGCCCGCGTACGCGCCTGTGAAGTGTGGGCAGCCGCCCACGTGGGCTGCTCCTCTGGCACTGCCACGTGGGCAGCTGCCCATAGGCGCGCACGAGGGTCGTGCACCCTGGTTGTGCAAAATAACAAATCCCTATATATATAATGAAACTGATAATATGCTACACAAGGATTTAAGTTCTTGGCTTCAAACAATATGCTCTAATGTACTGGATAAGAGGATATCTTTAAATGACAAGAAACAAGAAACAAAAGTATTTTTAACACAACTTTTATGTTCAGAAGCGTTTGGTTGGTTAGTATAGTATCAATTTGAGAATTATAGATTCACTGGAACTTGAATCTCAATGAAGAAAAACCATGAAGTGGTTCATATAAAATGAGTATAAGATAGTTAGATTGATCTACAAATTTACTTGATTGCACTTTGACTGTCACAAAAAGGATGTTGAGGGGTAACACTATATTTGTTCCTCAACCAAACCAGCAGAGAATCATTGAGCTTTGAATTTAAAATTCGGAACCGTTGATTTATAAGCTCACTTGTGATTGCAGGAAATGCTATGACATGAACAAAAGGTCAAATAGTTGTATCCATCATCTAGTTGTACTTAAAAGATTTTTCTTTGTGATAAATTCGGGCCATTACCAGATTGAAAAATTATACTTCTTGTTGAATCTATGATGAAGATCATTTACATGGAGACATCCCTCCACCGAGTAAAAATTAACATTTGCATATATACGCTATTGAGGACCGAGTTTGGTAATTAAAGAACCTGACATGAATTTCATGCTTAATTTTCAGCATCTGAATGACATGATTGAGGCTGAGGGAGAACCAGCAAAGAAGAAGCAATATGAACTGAAGCTTCAATTACTTGATCAGATTGGATGGACTCATGTGGCTTCCTATGAGAGAGAGTGGATCCATGTCCGTTTTCCTGCCACCTTGCCTCTTTTTTGATTTTAGTTAACATTCGATTATTTATGGTGGCACTTGCTTTTTCTGATTTTGGTTCAAATTTGATTATTTATGTTGGCACTTGTTAATTGGAGCTTTTTTTTTATTCGATAACTCGAAAGAAACAAATAAGCCAATTGTTGTGGCTCAAGTCAAAACTTCATTTTCAGTTTGAAAAACAAAACAAACAAGCAGCTCCATATTTATCCAACTTAGTGTATTCCGTCTCTTTACGCTGTTGGCTTCATGCTCACAAGAATTTTTAATCTTCTTTCCAGCACCCAATCAAGTAATTTGGCAACATTGTAATGATCTGATTCCCATCAAAAACTGGATCGGTTGTTATTTAAAATGTTTGTCAAACGTCAAAATTTGTGACTAAATCTAATCACCAAATCAACTTGTCAACCTTGAATTCAACTGCGGTTGGCTGTCTGATTGAATTAATTAAATAAATAAAATATTATTGAATAAAAATAAAAAAAATATTCAGTTTTTATAAATTTAGACCATGTCTTCTTTGTTTTTTCAAAGATAACTTTGCGTTAGAATTTATATTAAAATGAGTTTTTTTTTCATAAATTATAAATGTGAAGCTAACGTTTTCACACGAAATTGAGGAAAATTCAAGTGAACTAAGGTTCACTTAATCGTTCTTCAAAAACAAGTATTAAAAAAACAAAAAAGAAAAAAAAAATCAGTAAGTGATTCGCCTATCGAAGGAGCAACTCTTTGACAAAACTATACTTATACCAGCCATCGATTTGCAGAAAAAGAAATTCACCTTAGTAAACCCAAAATCTTCTATTTATTTTTCTTGGAGCTTTGATCAGTTGCGCGGCCATGGAAAAACAGGAACCTGGGCCATGGTATTCGCAGGAGAGTGAAATTTAGGATGGTTCTGTACACAGACACAGCTTGTCTCTCAGGTATACTACTGCCTTCTGTTCTCTCTGTTCCCACCATGTCCACCTCCACCTGCCCAACACAAATAAACTATGAACTATGATTCATTGATAAATCTACTCAAATAAGTGAAAATCAATATACTGATGCTTCCTTACATTTGGAATGAACTTTAGCCCAACCTTCACCTCGCCCTTGTATGTTCCATCTCTCAGCACCACATTGTATGGAGCTGGCTTTAGCTCTATCTGACCTTTTTGGTTTCCTTCCTTGAGAACACCCCTCAAGTAAACTCTACACCATTACTGAGTTAGAGAAGTGATCTAACAACAGAAATTTTAAACAATTAGCACAAATGAAGTGAACTATTACGTCGCTTCGCCAGCAAAGTGATCCTCATGGAACTTGTCCTTTTCCATGATACTCAACCTCAGCTTGGTAACGTCATTCCATTCTGAAGGTGATAGCTTAAATATGAATTTCTCGTTCCACCAAACTTTGTTATCTCCTTCTGTAATAGCAGAAGGAAAAGGAGGAATTAAAAGCACAGATCTTGCATATGGATGGTTTTTAAACAGGCTTCAGTTACCTTGTGTGATTTTGCTGGCGAAAACTTCGCTGCCATAGCGTAGAATCACATAGTATTTCGATGAACCTGCACATTCAAAATGCTAGAAGATCACATTGCTTGCATGCGAGTTCGTGTTATCGATCTTTTTTTAGCTGTTCGAGGACAGGAGAGTGAACCTAGTATGTGAGCATGTTTAAGGTCTTCGGAACTGACCAAAAGAACTTCTAAAACACCACCTTTCATCTCGATCAAATGAACAACACAATGAGCAGAAGCCTGGAGGAAATCTTTCTTGACCAAACATTGAAAAGGTATGGTAGCTAAAACAATTTATAGTGGAAAAAGGGGAGTTTCAAGCACAGATTTTCAGCTATCAAATAAGTATTAAAGATGGCTTCTGAATGAGTTACTAATCCATTGTGAGTTACAAGTTTGTGAATGCTGATCAGTTACATGAAGTACAATTTTGATGATGAATAGTAAGTTCAAATAATACATTTAAACTTTGGAAGTTTAAACTATTATGATGGTGAAAACTATTGTAAATAGTCGTTTAGGAACTTGTAGAATGTATCTAATTGTGTTTGATGGATTCAATGATACTTTAGCAATTAGTGACTGATCCTACTCAGGGACATCGACGAATGATTTACCGGTGATTTGGCACGGAGGTTGATTTCATCGTCGGTCGCCAAGCAACAAGGAGAGCCTTGGGAGAAGCCCTCGTGCCTCCACCTAAGAGAAACTAGAAGAGAACGATTAAAATTACGATTAGGGAGTTCCCCGGCGTAGTCACTCCGACACTCAAGTCAGTTGAGGTGGAATAGAGAAGATGAACAGTAGCTAGGGTTTTTAGATGCATGGGTATGAGTACCTGTGCCTCAGGGGACAGACAACCTTTTATAGGGTTTTGTTAACTCTCTCACGTTCTCCATATGCCCGCTATTTCCGCCCACGTTATCTCATTTCCGGTTCGGAGCAACGACTATCAATTTTCAGGATATGCGGAGGATCTTGTGCTCATGGTATGGGTAGCCGAGAGTTGCTAGTAGTCGGGGCGGTTAGTAGTTGAGAGATGCAAGAGCCAAAGCTACTGGGAGCCGGGGATCCGAGAGCCGGGGCTACTAGGAACCGGGAGATTCGGGAGCCGGGGCTACTAGGAGCCGGGATTCGGGAATTGAGGCTACTGGGAGTCAAGGTTGCTTGTGACCTCTTTTGATTGCCACCAATTTTCTTATGTTTGACTTTCTCGCCACATGACACCTCCCGATTATCACCTGTATCACATGTCTCCCCTTCAAGTCTAGTCGAAGGAGGCGCTAGTTTGACTGACTGGACTATTGTGTGGTCAATTCGTGTATACGTGGTGATTTTTTTAGACTTTGACCCGAGATTGTGCTTTAAATGTGGAATTTGATATCATTAATCTCAGTCACGCCTTTTTAAATGCCTATCACTCTCAATTTGTCTTGATTTTCGGGTTTGGATGCGTCAGAATGCTGTCGTGGTTGTGTCGTATTTAAGGGGATGTGACCATATGTGAGGATAATGAGGGGCCGCCGAAATTTTGATCATTACAGAGATTTGGCGTTATCCTCATGCATGATCTAACGGCTGAGCAGTTCATCCCACCTTTGTGGTAACAGGGTTTCAACGGTCGGGATTTGGTGAGTGCAGTATATATAGGTCATCCACTAGATGCTCTTGTCTTCCTTACATGATTTCTACTTGTTTTCGCCATCGGCTTTCATCTCCGTCCCCAATCAATTCATTTTTTTTTCTCTTCGTAAGTTCTCCATCTGTCATTTTGTCTCTTTTCTTGATCCTCGTTAGCACCACTTGTTTCACACAGCTTACTTCAAATGGTTGTCGATCCTTCTTCTTCTTTGTGGTATAGATCGGTAGAATTTAGTTTTACCAGCAGATCTTTAAATAGGTTAAGGATCACCTATGGGATTCTTGTTGACCATCTTCTGATGTTGCCGAATGGCAATGACTGTCCAGACCGCCCTCCTCCAAGATGTCTTACTTTCTTCCGGGGCCAATTAGTGAATGACCTACGATTCCCCCTTCCCTTTTTCTTCGCGAAAGTATCTCAATACTTGCGTATTCCCTTGTCCTAATTTAATTTGAACTCCTTTCGGATTTTAACCGGCGTTTTTATTCTCTTCCGTCCATATCGTATTCCTTTTTCTCCTTGTGTCCTCCATTGTTTTTTCTACCCGAAGAAGATGGATGATGGAGTCTTTTTCTTCTCTGCGAGGGCTGAGATTAACCTCCTGAAGCACCTTCCTTCTTCACGTAAGGGGTGAAAACCCCAGTTCTTCTTTGTCTAACCTCCTAGCCTAGTATTTTAGCCAACTCGCTGGCAAACTCGGATGCTTGAGCCGCCTACTTTGAAGGGCTATTACCTTATGCGAGGCTTCTTTCAGGCTTCTGAGAAAATACAGGACTTGAGTTTCGACAACACTCTACTGCTTGAGGAAGGACTACTGTATCTGTTTGGGCTGAGCCCCATCCCGACTTCCCTTCGTGTATCTTTTGGTGGGCTCGCATACCTTGCATATGTTTTGATATTTAACTAAAGGTTTTTGTTTTGTGTAGCTGACATCATGCTGTGAGTAGCTATAAACAAGGCGAGACTTCATCAACGGAGGAATTGGAGGCGTGTCTAGTCGAGATTGTCGACCTAACTACAGAGGATGCACATCGACAGCAGGAGACCTCATGTGCCTTACCATTGATCCCAACAGGGGTGGTCGTCCCCTCCACTGTAGTGCCACCAGTCGCCGAACTGTCAATCATCCCTCCGCTCGTCGCAGAAAGGGTAGCCTTCGATGAGTCGGGGACCCCTATGAGGATAACCTGAAAGAGGCATCGTTCTCCGTCGTGTCGTCCAGCCCATTTATCTCCGCAACTAGACCCAATTCTAATTTTGCCTTCAGGAGCTCGGACCTTGACTCCTCCTACGGGGTCGAGAGCTTCCCGGGTTAGGGCCCGAACTAACAGCGAGCTCATGCCTTTGCAAATCCATCTTCTAGCTTCTTTGTCCGAGTTAGAGAACCACCCATCCGGGGGCGATTCTACCTCGCCTCAAGCCGCAACGCCCTTGTTGAAGGATAGGACCAAGGCTTCACCTACAGAAAGGGGTGGCCCATCACGTCTCCTTGCCCACCCTAGCTCCCCAGGCCGTTGGGATGGAAAGGAGCCTGCTGTTGTCATGGAGGAGGCCTCGCAAGGAGGAGAAACTCCTGGGGATTGCCTGCTAGAAATTGTCTTCACAGTCCCGTGGTGACCAGGTGAATAGTAGAAGAGGAGACAGCCAGGGACTTACCCTTTAGGGGTTTGGCTGAGGAGCTTATGGTGACCAGGTTGAGCACTTGTCCAAACTGATAGTGTTCGGCCAGCGATTTGGCTAACTGTGGCGAGGACGTCGGGAGATGATCGCCCGAGTGGAAGATTTGGAGGCACAACTGGCTTTAACCCCGTCCGCTGACCTTGTGGTTAACTTGTGGGCGACGGTGGATGAAGCCTAGGCAGTGGTTGCCCGACTGAAGAAGTTGGTTGGTGATCCAACCTCTATGCAGGCAGAGCTTGTCCGAGTGAGGAGGATTAATGCAGACCTGTGCGTGGATAAGATTCAAGCGGTCCATGACCTAAGTACTGAGAAGTGTCGGGTTGATTCTCTGGAGGCTAAGGTTCAGGCTTTGAAGGAGGAAAGGAGAAAGCTGCAAAAGCAGCGGAAGAGGAGGATAGAGATGACGAAGACCTCCAAGGAAATCCGAGCGAAGAAGATGGAGAAGGTAAGGACCTAGGCGGCTACAGCCCGAGCCGATTTGGAGGTTGACCAAGAGGTACTTGGGTCGCTAAATGTAGAGTTGAGGGTGATCCATACTTCACTCGAGTCACCTCAGGCATTGGTGGAGGCTTGACTGGAGGATATAGAAACTTTCCGAGCTTAGATGGAAGTCAAGGCTGAGGCGGAGGCAGCCCTGCAAGCAATAGTATAGTTGGCCAGAAAGACCTCAAAAGCTTACCAGACTTCGACAGAGAGACCCAGCTACAAGAACTGGAGGTTGCTCACGCTGCTGCAGAAGCTGCCAAAGATGTCGCTGAGGGCACAATGGCTGAACTCTAAGAATACCAAGCCGAGGAGGAGGCACGCTGGGTCGCCAAGAAGAAATAATTTCCACGGTCGGAGGAATTTTACAACATGGTTGCCCTTCACTTTGTCCAGATGGTGCAACATGAAATAGATGACACCCTTCGATAGCTACAAGAAGGTGGACACCTCCCGGCCGGCGTGCCCGCTCCCCCCATTAGCCAGAATCAAATTACTAACAACTTGCCTGTCGAAGACATAGGGAATTTTACCTGATATATTGTAATTTTTATGTTATTAGATCTTGTTGTGTCTGGCTCCTAAAATGAAATGAACATTCCTTTTGAGCTTCTTTGACCTAGTAAGCTTCTATTTTATTGATTGTTGTGTGATCCTAACACTGACTATACCACAATCGGGAGAGTTTTGAGGCCTCGGGTGTGACTAGGATCTTGACCCTGACCGTTCTACAATCGGGGGAGGTTAAGCATTGAGAAGACCGCGGCGATGCGCCACATGGTCAACCCTCAGGCCCAAGGAAAGTTGATATCGTAGTCGGGATCTCAACCCTGACTAGTGTTGGTGCAATTATCTCCGGGTCAAGGGTTGACCAATTTGATCAAACTCGGGTTGGCTCGGCTTGAGTTTCGATGTTTGATCAATATATTTGTGTGAAATCAAGTAGGTCAAGGGTTGACTGAATACTTGACAATGTGGTAAGACCTAGTTGGGAACTAGACAATAAAAGTCCTAGTGAGACTAGGCAAACCTAGTTGGAAACTAAGTTAAGTCTAAGGTGGATTAGCTGGGAGTTAAACACTTGACACAAGTGAAGTCCTAGTGGGACTAGGCAAATCTAGTTGGGAACTAGGTTAAGTCCAAGGTGGATTAGCTGGGAGCTAAACACTTGGCACAAAGTGAAACCCTAGTGGGACTAGGCAAACCTAGTTGGGAACTAGGTTAAGTCTAAGGTGGGTTAGTTGGGAGCTAAACACTTGGCACAACTGAAGTTCTAGTGGGACTAGGCAAACCTAGATGGAAACTATGTTAAGTCCAAGGTAAGTTAGCTAGGAGCTAAAAACTTGGCATGAATGAAGTCCTAGTGGGACTAAGCAAACCTAGTTAAAAATTAGATTAAGTCCAAGGTGGATTAGCTAGGAGCTAAACACTTGACACGAATAAAGTCCTGGTGGGACTAGGCAAACCTAGTTGGAAACTAGGTCAAGTCCAAGTTGGGTCAGTTGAGAGCTGAACACTTAGCACGAAACGGAAAGTCCAATTTGATTGGATACTTGGGAAGAAGCCCTGGCAGATCAAGGTTGACCAGAAGTTAGGCAATGGGAAGTTCCAACAAGTTAAGGTTGACCGGATGTTGGACAAGGGAATCCCACACCTAGATCAAGTGAGTTAGGGCTGGGTAATCGATTAGGTAATTGATTAAATCTTGTGTCAATCGATTGGAGAACCTCCCAATTGATTGAGAGAAGAAAAATCGCAAGAGCACAGTAGGTGGCTGAATCGATTCAACCCAAGCCAATCGATTGACTAATCGATTGTGGCATTTTCAATCAATTAGGGTAATCGATTGGGAGCTATTTGTCGAGTGAACAGAAGGTTTGTGA
>JBBUKS010000095.1:11904317-11917245 GCA_038050645.1 Hedychium gardnerianum | reverse complement strand
AGTAAAATCTGTGAGCCTCTTTCTTTTTTATGTGTTCTATTTATTTTATTATTAATGTGTGTATCCTTGCTTAAGTAAGAAGCAAGAGAAAATCCAAATTTGTTTTTCAAGCTATTCACCCCCCCTTTAGCCGGTCCACAACACGATCCTACAATTCATTGAGACATATGTCACTGTCCCTAAGATAATCCTGAAACTCTTGGCTTAAGTATTCGCCACCTCGATCTAGTCGAAGTATTTTGATATTTTTTCCAAGTTGTTTCTCTACTTCATGTCTAAATTCTTTGAACTTTTCAAAAGTCTCAGGCTTGTATCTTAACAGATACACATACCCAAATTGTGAGTGATCATCGATAAAGATAATGAAGTAGTTATAACCTCCTCGTGCATGAGTTGACATGGGTCCACATACATTGGTATGTATAAGTCCCAGTACATCATTCTCTTGTTCACCTTTTTCCTTAAAAAGTAACTTAGTCATCTTGTCTTTTAAGCATAAAGCACATGTATCAAATGAATCTAATTCAAAAGATTCTAAAATGTTGATCTTTTGTAATTTGGTTATGCGTTTCTTGCTTATATGGCCAAGTCAACAATCCCACGTGTAGGAAATTAATTGATCATCTATTCGAACTCGTTTGTTACTCGTTTCGATATTGAATATGTCATTAGATATGTCTAGTGCGTAGATCCCATTGTATAACATTTTAGTCTCATAAAGAACACCATTCAAAGTTATGTAACAACAATTGTTACTAAAAGTTAGATAAAAATCTTTTCTATTTAAGCAAGAAATAGAAATAATATTCTTTATTAACGAAGGAACATAATAACAATTATTCAATTCCAAAACTAGTCACTTAGGGAGTTTCAATAAATAAGTTCCTATGGCTATAGTCGCAACTTTTGCTCCATTGTCAACTCGCAAATTTGATTCTCCCTTAACCAGTCGCCTACTATTCCTTAGCCCTTGTATATCATTATATATGTGTAAGGCACATCCTGTATCCAATATCCAAGTGTTTGAAGAAATAGTATGACATTCAATAACGAAGATACCTGAAAGAGATGGGGCATCGAATGTCTTCTTCTTCTTTAAGGACTCAAGATAAATCTTGTAGTTTCTTTTCCAATGTTTCATCTTTCCACAATGGTGACATGAATCCTTTGGAGCCGGTTCTTCTTTCTTAGTCTTCTTCTTCCCTTTTGCTTGAGTTTTTGTCTTCCCCTTCTTAGAACCTTTCTTAGAAGAGTCAAACAACATCATAGCTTTCGGTTCTTTCTTGACAGATGATTCCATTGTCTTAAGCAAGTTGATCAACTCGAAAATCGTGGATTCAATATGGTTCATCTGATAATTCATCAAAAATTCGGAATAGCTACCAGGAAAACTATATAGAATTAAGTCAATACTTAACTCATGATCCATGATAAAATCGAGTGATCTTAATCGCTCAATGAAGTTATTCATCTTTAGTGCATGCTGCACTGCAAATGAACCCTCCTGCATCTTTGAGCGAAAGAGAAGCCCAGAAATCTCGATCCATTCGGATCTCTCTTGCTCATCAAATAACTCACGAAAATGATAGACAATAATATAAGCATCCATATGCTCATGTTGTTTTTGCAGTTCGAGAGACATCGAAGCTAGCATGATACAGTCTACTAGCTTGGAATCAATTGCATGCTTCTGATAGGCAAACCTTTGGTCTTCAGTAGCATTATCAACCGGACTTGTGGGAAGAAGCTCTTCAAGGACATATGCTAATTTTTTGACCTTAAGAACAATTCTCAGGTTTTGAAGTCAATCCAAGAAGTTCGGTCCTGTTAGTTTGTTTGTTTCCAAAATCGAGCGCAAATTCATAGAAGTCATGCTAACAACCTAGAAATACAAATGAGCATATATGAGAGATGAATTAAATATGTAATGCAAACAATTCACATTCACAAATAGGATCCCCCTTGCTTGTTCAAATTTAAGAGTCTTTACTTTGAATTCAGGAGATGGGAGGTTATCTCCAAGTGAGTTGATATCGACTATAGATAAAAATAACTTTAGAGAGAGTTCAACAAACCATTCTTAGTTCTAGTGGTAGATATCAAATATACCAATTATAAATCACATATATATAACTATCACCTTATGCTATCAACTTTTGATATTTGCATAAATCATTGAGTTGTTAACTCATTAACATGCATACATCATATATATATCACCAAATTTCACCTCTATTCATATTAACCTTGGAGAGAGTCCAACAAATTAATGCTTCAAGTTAAAGTCAACCTATTAATTATGAGATTATATCTCAATGATCTGAATATGTCTAATTTCAAGTTTGTCTTGGAGAGAGTCCAACAACCTAACAACAAATTAAACTCTAGTTCTTACCATATTAATGGAAGGTATAAGCTTTAAAATTTAAACAAGGGGTTTACTTTATTTAGGTCTCATCAATTCCATGCAAAGAAGGTATACATGCATTATAAATTATTTACATGGTATAAACATGGCATCAACATGACATAGTTGTCATACATTAATAAGGAAATTAAAATGTCATTAAGAATCCAGTTTCCAAAAATCATAATTCCTTAATTATATTAGGAAATAATTTTCAAATCATAATTCCTTAATTCTGATTAAGAAATATTTTTCCAACTCGGAAGTTTCTAATCAGATTAGGAAACACCTTCCAAATTTTAAAAATTCCAAATCGAATTAGGATTTTTTTTTTTTAATTTGGAAGTTCATAATCGGATTAGGAAACTTTTTCCAAATTTTGAAAATTCCAAATCCGATTAGGGAACAATTTTCAAATTTGGAAATTCTAGACAGGATTGGAAACAATTTCCAATTTTTGGATTTTTCAAATTAGATTAGGAAATAATTTCCAAATCCGGAATTTTCTATTCAGACACAAAATATGTGGATAGCACGATTGGTGCTACTAGGCGCATCTTTGGTCTTCTCTGAGAAAATTTACGACATGAAAAACAACAAGATATATGATCTATGTCAAAACACAAGGGCTCTAATACCACATGTTGGGATATTTGCATACAAAAATACATATGCTTTTGATAAAACACGCAACAGAAGCGAAATGATTTACATAAAATTGTTCTCACATCCTAAAATGATAAGATCATACATGTGCAAAACATAATCATAGATCAAAATGGTTGTATAGAAGATATACCTGATAATGTTTAGAGGAAAAAATATTAACTAGCAAATCTCACAAGACTTGCCTCTATTAGTATCCATGCCGAGATATCTTCCAGATGACTTCGCAAGCCACAAGTCGCTTCTCCATTTTGATACTAGCCAAATGAAAGAGATGACATGATCTGAGAGAGTCCAGCGACAATGAATTATCAACGACACCAAGGGGCGGAGACAAGGGAGTTGTTGGCACAAAGGTGGTCGGCGGTAGGAGGGGCAGCCGGCGGCGGGAGGGTGGTGGTGACAACAAGAGGGGAGGGAGGAAAAACAAAAAAAAAAACTCTATCTTTTCTCCCATGGAGAGGTCTTTTATACCTTTTCATTAGGGCTTGAGGAACAAGCCCAAGCCCATATCCCATAAGTCGGTCCGACCCGCTTGCAAGAGGCGTGACCAAAAACCTAAACCCATGTCACATAAGTAGGCTCAACCCGCCTTCAAAAGGCATGGACCAAAATGCTTCTAGCATGGCAAATACTTCTTATATTTGCCCTTTGCCTGGTCCAACCAGACTTAATCTCTCTCTATTTGAGAATCTTATTCTCTAACTTATTTTGTCTTTAAGATATACTCATAGCGCGTGTGACCCAATAAGTTCCCGGTTATGTTGGTCATTTATAATTAACCATTAATTATGAATAGATCATAAGTGACAACTAGTATTACATCATGACCCCCAATTGATCGAAAAATCACAGTTAACTTCAAAACATATTCTGAACCCTTCAGCAGCTACAGTTATTAATGCTTCTGTTCCTTTCACTCATCTTATACCTACTTGGTTCAAGACATGGTCTATGTGTCAGTCTCCACTAGGCTAACTACGTCACACCTAGCCCAAGTTGTAGTTCCTCGTCCCATGAATTTAAATTACTCAAAAACATATGTCCAAGAAGATCATCCGCTTGACATGTTTGCTTTGGCCAAAGACTTATGAGTAACAATCCTGACAAGAGGCTATAGGGTATACGTCTCCGTATAAAAGGAGTGGTGATTCCCCTATGAGTTGTTCAAACATCTTCGGGCATCTTGACTTATACTCAATCATTCCATAACTACACCTCCTAGGAGATGTATAGCTAAGATGTCGAAGTATAAGCTTCCATGACTAAGATGACTTGAATACCTCAAATCTAAGAAAACTTGCACTCGAACTGCAATGAGATCTTCAATGACATGTAAAGAATCACATGAAGTCTCATAGCAAGTCACATCCAATGAACTAGTTACCCTTAACTAGAATCCACATGTTAACTCTCAACATCCTTATATTTCCAGCCAGCGAGGGTCGACTGCTTAGATAAACCAGGAGTATAATATGTGCTAGTCTCACAGAATTAACGATGTTCAGTCTCATCAATTCATTAACTAAGGAATATTTTAATACGTACATAATTACACATGATGAAATACCAACTAATTGTAATCCAATTACAATTTCTCTCATGTTATGCTTTGTATTGTTGACTTCATTAATTGAGTTTAAGATCGAATTATATACATATAGAATGCACACCCAAATAGTAAATTTTATTTATCAAATAAATAAGACAATGTTTAAGGTGATTGCCTTTAGTACATCTCTCAAATATAAAAATTATTATATCATAGAAAAAAACTATTACAATTAATTATGAAAAATTGATCTTCTTGCATTTTTATCTGCAAAGTCATAATCAATCTTTCATAATTAAGTTTTTCTAGATACTCACTCTCAATCAAAATCATAACTAATGCATTCAATCTTGTTTGGGTCATGGTTGATCTCAAACAAGATTTCAACAACTTGAATTTAGAAAAACTTTCTTTTGCAGATGTAATAGTTACCGAAATAGTCAATAATAATGAATGATAGACATTAGACAATCACTTATCATGTCCTGATAAATACTTTCTCAAAGGAAACATTCCAATTTTCTATAGAAAAATAAACAAATCAAGCTCTCAAACAACCATTTATTATAGACATTAGACAAACACTTATTATAAAAGACTCATTTTAGCTTTAACGACGCTAAACTTGAATTTAAACAACTAACTTTTCAAAATCCTCTAAAATTTCCAAACTTTGCATTTCACTTCCAAAAATCAAACATTAAATTTCCAAATATCATATTTGACAATTTTAATGCATCGACACTCCAAAATCAAATTATTCAATTCTAAAACATGCAAAAATCCTCTGATAAATAATCTGAAATTTCAAAAGTTTCAAATATCATTGAAGATCAATTTTCACAATCCAAATAATAAAAAACCTACTTTATAATTGAAACAACTTAAATAAGGTTTAACTCAAAACAAAAATTCGACCTTGATGCTCGGTTCAAGTTGAAACGGACAACTTCTGGAGCAAAAACTTCAATATCTACACAATAGCACAACACAACTAAACTAATCAGTAGTCAACCACAACTCATAAGTTTTGAACCAAAATCAAAGAACAATCTCAGGTTTTTCTCACCTCGCAAAACATGCTTGGAATTTGACTGCATAAAGGCGGAAATCAACAAAAAATCTCGTAAAAGACAGACTTAGGTTGCATAACGGTCAGCAACAGCGAATGAGGTGGCACGCATGGCTGAGATGCGCGATGAGGGCGATGGGTCGAGCTTGGAGTCGAGGATTTGTGTGCAATATTAGTACCAAAACGTAGCCCAAGCTGAGCTCTATCCAAAACCATAGTTAATTTTCATTTTTCGGTTGCCGACGACTTGAAGCAGTGGTGAGGGTTTGAGAGATTTTGGGGGATTTTTTTTTACTTACGGGGAGAGTACTTTTGCCAAGTTCGAGGCATTGCAAGCACTTGTAGTTCTTGAGGCATTGCAAGCACTTTTGCCAAGTTCGAGGGCAGATCAAACATCCACCCACCTATGTTCGAGGGCAAGTTCACCTTATCGAAAAAAATAGAGGTATTTTTTAAAACTGATTTTGAAATTATGGTTTGTATAAAAACATGTTTCGAAGTGCCCAGGAACGAGGATGGAGAAGAAATCGATGAACAACGATGGACCAAGAAGCAACAAGACGAGTTCATGGCAAATGATATGACGAAGTTCCATCTTCTTAATGTGTTACCAGTACAGGAGCTCAATCGGATAGGCCTCTACAACTCAGCCAAAGACATATGGGAAAAGTTCCTAGAACTTCACGAGGGGACCTCAGATATAAAGATGGCCAAAAGAGATTTGCTGAGGAATCAACTGACTCATCTATGACTGGAAAAGGGTGAGAAGGTTGTACAAATATATGCAAAGCTAAAAGAGATAATCACCAGTCTCAGCAACTTTGGAGAGATGGTTTCAAATCGGGATGCTCTCAGATATGCATTAAATGCATTCCCGATAACCCAAGAGTGGATATCAATAGTGGACTCTTATTACATCTCGAAGAACTTGGAGGTAAGTATTTTAGAAGAATTGTTTTCAACTTTGGAATTACACGAATCTCGATGTGCAAGATTTAAAGAGATAGAAAAACCAAACAACAACATCGTGTTGCAAGCCAAGAAGGCGACTGATCAGGTACGAACACGTCACTTGATGAAGATCAAGAAGCATATCTAGTAAGAAAAATGAAGTTTTTTTTTTAAATTTTAACAAGTTTGGTAATAAACAGGCCTCAAGATTGCTAAGAAGAAAGGAGAAAAGGAAAGTAAGGTGCTTTATTTGTGATGAGAAAGGTCACATCAAGGACAATTGTCCCAAGCTCAAGAAAAAGAACAAAGAAAAGGACAAGGACAAGAAGCCTACACAAGACAAATATAAGAATTTAAAAGCAACTTGAGACGATTCCTCAGAAGATTCAGACTCAAAACAAATAGAGGAGCTTGCAATGATGGCGACTCATCAAGAAGAAGATGACTACTCATTCGAAGAAAGCAACGATGAAGGAGGAGCCTCGACCTATGAATGACACGATAAGTGAGGTACGTAACATTTCCTGTGATCAACTTTACAACACAATTAAGATGCTCTCTAGTTCATTATGTAAACTAAGAGCTAAGCATATTGAACTGAAAAAGGTCAAAATTGACTTAGAAAATAAGCTAGAAAATTTGTTCCCAAAAGAAGAACTTAAGAAATTATCAAATGAGAATTTAAAAATAAGGGACTAGATAGATTCCTTAAAATTAAACTTAGAAAAATTCTCTATTCATTCAAATTTGAATTTATTACCAACAAACTCTTTCCAACAAAGTTTAGGACTAAATTGGTATTTGTAAAATCATAGGGGTCAAATTAGAAAAATATCAAGATTTTTCGATTCATGGTAAATCTAGTAGGTAAAAATTTATTTTGGATACCAAAATCAATTTTTAAATATTATATTTTTTAAAAAAAATCATATTTTAAATGTCAATTATTGAAATTACTTGTGGTAAAATAAAAAAAATTGATTCGGTATATCTTCTTTTCAAAATTTTTATGGAAATAATTTTTTTGTGAAAGAATAACATGTATTTTGGAGTTAAGTAAAATTTAAAAAAAAAATCTAATTTCAAAATTTTTAAATATTTTTCTAAGAAAAATCACTTTTATGAATAATAAAAAATTCTGAAAATGGATTTTTGACAAAATTTATTTTTCTACGAAAATACACTCTGACTTTCATACTTAGAAAAAATTTGATATTTTTTTGTACGATTCAGTTTATGATATATAGAAAATTATTTCAAATGAGTTTTCGGTGCAATTCTTTTATGATAAAAAATAGTGCACTAAAAATTTGGTAAATTAATCATTTTTCTGATATTTAAACAACTTTTGAAAATTTTAACCCAAAATGTTTGATGTGTTCAAAGAGGGAGAAAGATATATTAAGTAAGAGGGAAAGAATTAATGAATGCATAACTCTAGGGGGAGTTTTTAAATATTTATTGCATTGTTTCTTTTAAATATTTATTAACTTAATCTGTGTTGATTCACATTAAAAGGGAGAAATTATAAGTACCCCAAGTGGTTGAGCCACAGTTCTAATGTGAGTTCAACACAAATTAAGTTAGACCTTATGGATTTAACTTGTGTGTCTAAGCATATAGAGGCTTAGGGAAACACACAAGCTTCTGAGACGACAGAAGACACAAGTAGTCATGAAGGATGCCACGGAAAGGAGCCGACATGCTTAGTGCATCCAAGAGACGAAAAGTTGTGGAAGAGTACTTTGGTGGAGCGAGAAGAACACACAAGATGCATTCGAGGACGAGAAGCCTAGAGGAAGACTACTCGAGGAGAAGAACTGAATTGAGTTAGGGTGAGCTCAATTTCGAGCGACCAAACAATCACCAAACGACTAGAGAAGAAAATAGTCAACTCCAAAAGTTGACCATTCTAGGTGCCTGGAGTCCAGATGCCCGGAATCCAAGTGCCCGAAACAAATCCAGGCTCCTAGATGTTGTGGTCACGTCAGAAGGAGCCGTTGCTTAAACGGATTAGGACGATATCCACTTGGAAGGTGTCATGTCTGCAAACAGTCAGATCGAAGACGAAGGCTATAAATAGAGGACTGAAGCTCAAAGTTCAACACAACACACTCGTTCAATTCAATAGATTTCAGTTCGTTTATTTTAGTCTTGTACTCAACTGCTATAAGGGGTTTTTCCGCCTTCGACTTGTGTTCGAAGAAAAAGATTCTGGTGGAGCTTTTCATAGTCTTGGACTAGCAACTTCCTGGTTGCAAACCAAGTAAATTCAGCCTCTTTCTTTTATATTCAAGTTAGTTTCTAATTTGTGTGTGTGTGTGTCCTTGCTAGTTTGTTAGCAAGAGAAATATCAGTTTTTAAATTGTAGGTATGATATTCACCCCTCCCCTCTAGCTAATCGAATCACTTTCACTTCACCAACAATCATTAGGTAGTATGACGCCGGGAAAAATAGTGATTATCCTGCAGGCTGACGAGAAGGAGGATTTGTAGAGAAAACAAGAAGAAAATTTGAAAAAAAAAACAAAGGGGAACCACCGCCATCCTCTAGGTTTTATCGAAAAAAGAAATATTATTCAATAATAGAGGATGATCCCTCAAACAGCTAAATAGATGCTTAAATAGACAAACTATAACCCATAAATATCAGAAATATCCTAAATATCATAAAACGGAAATTACTAAAAATAATAATAATATGTTTAGAGCCTCTGAAAAGACCCTAAATGATGTTTTTTCATATCCAAAATTTTCCAGACCCAATTTTTTTTCGATTATGGATTCAACCAGTAACAAATGTAGATCTCTGAACGAGCTTCGATTCAAGCCAAACACTGCATCGTTCTCATACTTGAGTCAAAAGTTATGACTCATTGAAGCTCATGAGGTCTTCTTAGGGTCTTCTTGGGGTGATCCTACATCATGGTCTTTACAGTGTTTGATTCTTAGACAATTTGAATTTATTTCAAATTGACATCATTACACTCCTAACATTTTGGAACTGCCATATTAGCAGCCCCCTTGGCTGACCACTACCATTGTGAGGGAGGTAAAGCTGGGAAGCCCAAGTGGCAAGTGCCTAGGTAGGGGTTTACAGAAGCGGTGAAACCTTCTGTCGAGATTTGATCCCCCGACCACTATAGTCTTATCCCAAGTACTTACCACTGAACCATGACTCCGAGGGCAAATGATTGATGAACTTAGACACCTTAGATTCATGTCAAATTGACGTCATTGAATTCCTGATATTCCCCTAAGACTTCCCATATTTAAAATTTCTAATTTTTAACCATCAAGGGTTATCAATCACATTTAATCAAAAGTGTTTGATGAACTTAAACACAAATTCATTCCAAACTGCATTGTTTCATTCCTAGCGTTCTCTCTGGGGCCACTGAATGATCATGAATTCAATCAACTAAAATTCTAAGTCGATTAATACCTTTCATGTGGATGCTTCAATCAATTAGAAAGTATCCAATCGATTAAAGAAGTTGATATTGTTCATTACACAAATTTAACTGATGGCGTTTCTATATTCACTTAATGTTTATTTTTAACTTGTTTATTGTAGGGATGACCCTATTCCTAATAAATTAAAGCATTCACCTTCATTTGATAGATTAAATCAAGATCACAGAAAAGTCACTTAGTTGCTTACCTGAAGAGAAATATTTGTATAGATAATATATCATTCATAGTCGAGTTCAATGTTGCGTTTAATAGAAATAATTATTTGAAGTTCTACCACCAACGCAATAGCATCATGAAACTCTTGATTAGGATTGTAAATGAGTCAAATTTTCTATTGTTCAAGCTTATTTATTAAAGTAACTGAGCCAAGTTAGGTCGAGCTTAAAATAACCCAAATCATCGAAATGGTTGTTCAAGCTTGCTTCTTTTTTTTTAATGAGCTTGAGCTTAGTTCAAGGTTTACTTGAACTTTGTTCGTTTAGATGCTATCAAGCCTTTATTTGAGCTTGTTTGAAACTTTAAATTTTAAAACTTATTTGATAGGTTAGTGGGTTTGATATTATAAGTTTGTTTGTTCATTTTGAAAGCTTGTTTGTCTATTTATAAGTTTAATAAGAGTTTTATTGATAAACATAATTCATAAATTTTATTCATGGACATTATTTATGAAAATTATTCTCGAACAATTCAAATATATGAGTATTAACAAACTTAACATATATGTGTTCAAAATTATTCTTTTAATTTAATAACTTATTGAAGCCTCTTCAATAAAACTTGTGTATAACCCCGGACTGGCTCGATTAGTAAGTGCATGAGATAATGACTATAGTGGTCGGGGGTTGAAACTCTCCGAGAGATTTCATCACCTCTAGTGATTCCCTCCCATGCACTTGTCACACTTGAGTTCCTGTTGAACTCACTCTCAATGACGTGGAGCAGTCGTGAGAGGGCCGCTAATATGGCGATACCACATTTCATTTAACCTTGTATATATTGAATGAATATAAAAACTCTTACCCATCCAAATATTAAACTTACTCACGAATATTTGATTCACTTATAGCCCTATCTCTAATAACTCATTTGCATGTCAGCATTTATTACTTTCTATATTGAAGGACAATTTGTATTTGAGAGAATTATAAATCAATGATGATTCAAAAAGAGATGCAATCGTGTTTTGAAATGATGGGCGATTTCGATGAGGCTTATAGTGATGTTCTGTGATATTTGAATGTTAAGATTTACAGACTCAGATACATACATTGCGTGCACTCAAGATTAATGGTGACAATCAATTTAAATGTTCTGGTTTGAGAACTTTAATGTATTTTAGGAATTCTATAGTTTTATCCAACAATGCTTACTATGGTTGGGGGGTAAATAGCTTGCTTCGTTATTTTGAATTTGAATGACAGTAGAAACTTAAAGCGAAGACTCCACAAAGTTAACACTCGAATTTTACTTGGTACATATCTCCTTGAGATAGCTAATCCAAGGGTCCACTCCTCACACTTACAACTCCACTATGAATGTCTCTTTCTCAGAAACATTTTGGAGCCGGAGAAGTCTTTTACAAGCTTGAGGACACAAGAACAAATAAGAAAACAAGAACGCAAATATAAATACAATTGAAAATGATTTTACAATGATGAACCTTGCATTGTTTGATCTTTTCTTGTTTTGGATTGCCTCTTGATAGATGAAAATACAACAACACTTAGCTCCAAGATTCCCCAAGAATTGGCTACTTTAAAAGCTCAACGAACCCTCTTTTCTAGGGTTGCCTTCGGGCTAATTTACGTCTCTCAATCGATTGACCTTACGCCCAATCGATTGTCACGACAGATCGACCATTCAAAATCTATAGAATGACTCTTTTTCACTCATCCAATCGATTGGTTAGTCATACCAATCAATTAGTTAACTTTTAATCGATTGCCTAATCGATTCCGGGACTTTCCGTTCTCTTGCAAAAAAGCTCTCAATTGATTATCTCAATTGATTGATCATGCTGAATCGATTTAGCAATCTACTATGCTTCGCAAAAACATAGTCAATCAATTCCAGCACCTTCTGTGCTATCGTCAAAAAGCTACCAATTGATTAACTTAATCGATTGACTTAACCTTAATCGATTGCCTTAATCGATTTCATGACCTTCAATGCTCTCACGAAAACCAGCTCTGCCAATCTATTGATGGCTCAAGCTAGGCCGATCAATTACATCAATCAATTACCCAATCCTAAAACCCCAGATTCAACTTTTTCAGGCCTAAATTTGGGTCTTGCTTGGTATCTGGTTGATCCCAACCTACCAGGATTTTTTTTGCCCAACATCTAGTCATCCGTGACCTATTAGGACTTCACCTAGTTTCCAACTAAATTTGTCTAGTTCCCAACTAGGACTTCCACCACCTAGCCCGCTAGGATTTTCACTGCCTGGTTCCCAACCAGAACTTTCATTGTCTAGTTCTTAACTAGGTCTTCCACTACCTAGCCCTGCTAAGACTTCCACTCTCATGCCAAGTGTCTAGTCCTCTTTGACCCATTTGGACTTTTCTAAGTTTGCCTAGTTTCCAATTAGGTCTTCAACTGCCTAGTCCTGTTAGGACTTTCAAGGCCTGGTTCCCAACCAAGACTTTCATTACCTAGTTCCCAACTAAGTCTTCCACTGCCTAGCCCGCTAGGACTTTCACTTTCATGCCAAGTGTCTGGTCCTCCTTGTCCTACTTGGACTTTTTTATTGACTAGTTCTGCTAGGACTTCCCCTTGCCTAACCTCAGTTAGGAATTTTCAT
>JBBUKS010000095.1:11891162-11904217 GCA_038050645.1 Hedychium gardnerianum | reverse complement strand
TTTATAAATAGAAATATGATACAACGAGTCCATACAACAATCATCATATGATTGGCTCTAGGGCTCTCACTAACACCTGCATCACAGAGTTAGCACAATAATAGTAGTTTAAGTAAATGGTGATAGTCTTATGATTGTCTGGTCCTAACTTCAAATTTCTTGTGAAATCTTAGGTCAGACCAATGTCTATTGTTCCTTCAATAGGAATGCGTCCTTATCCACTCCACTCAGGAGAATTTACCTGGTGCCAAACATCCGGTCCTCCAGACTTGTTTGAACTTCCTACTCAACATCCAATCCTCTGACCCCCAGGGCTTCCTTTCGATGTCCGATCCTCGCTGACCCATCGACTTGCTAGACGTCCAGTCAACTGACCAGTTTGGTCTTCCCGCCTGGTGTCTTTGATCTGCTAAGACTTCCACCTTGCCTAGTATCAGATCCAGCTGACCTACTAGGACTTCCAACTGTCTAGTATCTGGTTCAACTGACCTACTAGGAGTTTCCCTTGCCTAGTCTCACTCGGATTTTCTAGTTGAGCTACTTGCGCACTTGATCAACATTGTTAGATCACAAATAAGCTTAACTTTGAACATTTGTCAATATCAAAACTTAAGTTTGATTATCTGATGCTCCTTGCACCAACATCTTACACCAATAAAATCAACATTTTTAAATGAGTTTATCAAAGTAGTCTATGTAGAATAACCACCAAGTTTTAACGACTTAGACTGCACAAACCACATACTCAAACTTAAAAGACACTATATGGACTAAAATAAGCACCTAAAGTTTGGTATGAAAGGTGCCTACTTATTTAAACTCTAAAGGCTTTAAGCAAGGCAAAATTAATCCAACCTTATTTATTAAAACTTATTATAAGGATATTTTTATAGTTCAAGTTTATGTAGATGATATTATCTTTGGTTCAATAAATAGTTCATTTTTAAAAGAGTTTAAAATTATTATGGAAAGTGATTTTCAAATAAACTTAGTAGGAGAACTAATTTACTTTTTTGGTTTACAAGTAAAACAAACTAAGGAAGGTATTTACATACTTCGTGGGCTTTGAAATAGTAGTCATTGGACTGGGAACCAAGTAACCACTCGAGTTTTCAAGAATGATTCATCACTTGAAGCATCAACGGTTCAAGCTCTCAATCTTGATGAATTTCGAGAGTGATTCATTTTACTAATCAATAGTCCATGAAGTAATATTGAAGCTGCCTAACTTTTCACATGCAAAAGATGATTATATTAGGACAAATGTCTCTCGTAATTCATTATTTTCCAAAAAGTACGGAGCTATTCTAAAATAATGAGTTCACTTTATACTATAATGAAATAATATTGAAGCTCTGAATCATATAATATTACTTTTTAAAACATTGTTCTTGTGTTTACTATTTATTCTACTATGTATATCACTTTGACACAATTGAATCAACACATGCTAGCATAATGCACAAACTAACAAGTCATTTGTCCTTGCACATGCAAGATAAATAGAGAATTTATATTTATATGTGACAAACTATTCACCCCTCCCCTTCTATTTATTAGTCATCTATTTTACGATAATTCTAGCTCCAACAATACTACCTACATTTTTATTTACATCACATTGTCTGTAAATGTGAAATCACCTAGTGTCATCACATATTAAAAATATAGTTTTTACTAATTATATTGTAAAATCTATATTCTATCTTAATATCACTATTACTAGAGATAGTTTAATACTATTATCTCATGCTTTAGTATGATTTCATATCTTATTTGATCTATCATTAAGTATCAATGCTATGCTATTAAGCTCTATTATCACAATCTTTTGATTATACACAAGAATAAAGAATTATTTATATATTTATTTATTTAATATGCAATTACCTCCCATTGTAATTCTTTATTGCCTCTTCTTGTTTGATGCGGAGAGTGATGAATTCATTTTTCAAATTCGGATGGATACTCAATTCTCAGAGGTGGACATGGAGAATGTGATAGCGACAAAGGACGACAAGGAGAGCATCGACGATGATGGGATTAGTTCGACTTGAGAGCCGGAGCCAACATGTCATGGATATCTTAGCAGTGGAGCTACCATAAAAACAACGTTGTATTTTAGAATCACCCTTCAAATTTATTATACCTAGGCATGCTACTTTGCGTCTTAGTGAATTGATATACTTCTCTGTAGATCTTATATCATCTCTTTAGTTACAAACCAATGGACATTTAATAGATACTATATATTTTAATGTAAAGTTCAAAGACTGCAGTAGATAGAAAATTTTAAATTATGTTAAATTTGAGAAAACTCATATAGATCGTCTTAAATTTATGTATTAACCCTTGTATGTTTTGTTAAAGTGACTTAGAAGAAATCTCCATGAAGGTGATGGCTTCAATCGGATGAAACAAATTTGATAGTTAATTATATTTTATTTTACTTTTGTATTTGGGAGATTTTTCCATGACCACATATCTATTTCCCTCGAAGATGAAGAGATAAGGTCCTGAAAATCAGAAAGAAAAAAAGAAATCATATCTTAAATTTTTTATTTTGCTCTTACACCACAACCTTCGACGAATTGAAGAGCCCTATTCAAATGAGTTCCACGCTCAACTCCTCCAATCTCGCACTCCTCCGCACAACGAGATTCATGCGCCGAACACGCTCAGCCGTCTCCTGCTCCTCCGCCGCAAGCCCTACCAATTGCAAGCAGGATTCCGGCGGCCACGCCGAATTACTGCAGCACAAGCTTAAATTCGAGACCTTGAGAGGATGCAAGCTGGGCATTTCCCGCTATCCCGACTTCGAGTACAACGCGGAGGGTGGCATCGGCACCGCAACCGCCGCCGGGACTGGCGGCGACGCGTTGCAGGTCTCCTTCGACACAACCACGCTCTACATCCCGCCGCTTAGTGGAACGACCACCAAATTCTTGGGTCTGCCGTTGCCGCCGTTCCTCAACATCGTCATTGTACCGGAACTATTCCAGGGAACCATCAGCAGAGTCACTGGAAAGGTAACTAGCTGATTAAACTCGCTAGCAGTTTATATTTTTGGTTGCATAATTTGATATCGATGACTTCAAACCCATTTCAAATGATCTTGATAAAGAACTCAATGAATTCATTTCTCAATCAGTAAGTACTTCAATCCGTATAACTGGACAAGAACTCCTGATAACTTTAACTCTCTTGATTAGCTCATGATCCAATCAAGTACAGCGCGTCATTCTCATGGGATCGTTTTGTGGTTCCACTTAGGTAACATAGATGCAGTCAGGTTTACACTTCGAAGTTACAAGGATATATGCGGTCTGCCCAAACTACTTTAACTGCAGAGCCGAATGTGAGTTCGTTGTTGAATGAGAATGTGAGATCAACGAAGTCGATTTGGCTATGTATGGTCAAGGTGACATGCTTAGTGGCTTGGAGGTCTAATAAGATCAAAGAAGGATCAGTGTGAGACATCTGAGGAATCCTAGGACGAGGATAAGTATTGGAGCAGCTTTGGAGCAATGACCTAGCACGGTCAAATTGGCAGCTGAATGACTTGTGATCTATAGAGATCAGAGAATATTATATGAGCTAGGTAAATCAAGGGGTCGCCGGACGAGGAACATTGAGGCGACGAGGATGATAGTCAATGGAGGCCGACTTTGTAGGTGAATGGGTGAAAGATTGCGTGTGGAGGAGTTAAGAGCTCATCAGCATCTCTGAGGGACAAACTAACCTTAAGAGTAGAGCTCATTATAGGCGGAATCAACCTTAAAATGGTCATAGTCAGTCGAATAGTATTGGAGATCAATTGGCTTGTAGTTGGGAAACCCAATACCCCAAAGTGCTTCAGGGTTTGTGGATTGAGCAATCTACTAATGATGAACATTAATTGACTAGTGGAGTAGTCGACTGGGTCCAAGGAGTTAACGAATAAAATGACTTTGTTCATAGCTAAGTCGACTATCCAGTCGATTGATGGCAATAGTCAATTGATGGTAAGTGATTGCTGATGTGGAAAGCAGAAAGAGCTGCTACTATCCGACAATGGTTGGATCATGATAGAGTAGTCGACTGATATTGCAAACTAGTCGATTGTTAAATGACAGACAAACTTATAGAAAGGTTTCAAAGTCTATAAAAGGAGGTTTCAAGTTTAGCTAAATAGTGTTAGTCATACCCTATTAGAAGCCCTTGTATTTCTCGCAACATTCATCTTTTTGTATTCTTTGTAATCATTGAGCTAGTAAAAAGTTTCTCCATCTCGGGTAGTTGACCGAGAAGGAAAAAGATAGTGGTGCTTTCTGAGAGTAATCCTTTGATGAATAATAGGCCATGGAGTGGAGTTTAGGGTGCTGCCAAACCATGTAAATCCATGTGTTTGTGATTGTGGTAAGCTTGTTTGTATGTTTATGTTATTTCTGCTATGCTAATTGTATTTGACCTTACTAGCTCGATAGCAAGAGTATAAGAGTCATATTTGTAGATTGTAATAGTTATTCACCCCCTCTAGCTAGTCCATCCGATCCTAATTCATATTGTCTTGTCTTGATTTAAAATTGCATCAAAAGGAAAATGCTTATAGGATTAATCTAACTTTGTTAAGAAGGTTGACTCCAAAGGGATCATCAATTTGTTTGTTATTCAAATTTGATTTAAATTGGGCTAATATGTCAATAGTCAATAGATGTCTATATGTCAAAAGTTGTCATATGCCATTTGTTGTAACTATGGAGGAAAACAAATTAGATTTAAATTCGTGCATATTCAAGGCTATAGATTATATTTATCTTAAGTTGTCTTTAAATGAATGACAAGATTTGATTGCAGATTACACATGTGGTGTCAATTGAGCGATCCATGGGTGCATAGGTGTTGTCACCCAATTGATTTCAGAGGATGACAATAGTTCTACTTGATTTTGATCTGTGCAAAATAGAAATATATTAGGAAAGAAATTAAGGGCATGATGATAAAAGCTTAAGAAACTCTAAGGACCTGAAATACCATGATAAGGAAATGTAGGGATTATGATTTGTGCATCGACTTATACCTCCAAATGGGTTGTGCACAGTGACTTTCTACCTTGGTCTGAGCATACTTACCCATGACATGTAGACTATACCTGAAGCAGTCACTTGATAGGAAGTTTTTATTGTGTTTCTTATTCGTCAGTTGCCTACTTACGAGAATCATGTGGGTAAGTGATCTAAATTTGGAAGGCATTTTTCATGCATTCCTAATTCGTTCGTTTTATTAGCTTCTAATTTGCTGGAGTTGCTAATGTTCTTTGCAGGTAGAGTTGCAATTCAAGGCTAATTTTCTGTTCTCAGTGGGAAGCATCTACAAAGCTCCACCATTGGTGGTGGAGACAGTCCTCACATCAGAGGAATCAAAAGGAACGATGAGAGAGGACAAGGGAGAGAGATTGGAGACAGGCGGGTTGTGCAAATTGGTCGGTGTTGCAGTTGTCGATCGAATTGATGACCTTTTCATGAATTCCTTCCTTGGGCTCCCAACTGAATGCATCGCAATTCTCAATGCCAAGATTTCAATCTCAGGTCCTGAGGTTGATGAAGAATTCAAAAATTGTTGATAGTCAAGATTTTTTTTCCCAAGCTCAGTGAGCTTTTTTTAGAAGAGAATAGGGCGGATCACTTCGTGTATTGCCTAACCAAAATATCATTAAAATCTAGCTATGCAAATAGAGTGTAAGTCGATATCACAACTATGCATGTTTGCTCTTGGTCATGTTTGTTAGATTCGATAACATCGCTAGAGGGGGTGAATAGCAATTCAAAATGTCTTTCGTTTGTGTTCGTCTACATAGAGTTAAACATAGCAAAAATATAAAAATAAAAACAAAATAACACAACACAAGCACAATTTGATTTTATATGATTCAGAACTCCCAGTTCTTGCTCCACGTGTTAGGATCTTGAGCGCAAAAATAACACAAGCGCAACGGAATATTATTAAAATTCTTTCCAGAAGATTCATGCAAATGAAATCGTATACTAGTTGTTATGAGAGTTATACATTTGTTGCGTAAACACGAACTCCCGATACCAACTTTTGTACTTGTTGGATCTCAGCACGATCAAGTGTTCGCACCTCTTTTGGTATTCACATGAACAAATTCCGTCCGTCTCACGAACTCACAAACTTGAAGAAAAAAAACCACCTAAGGTTGTACTAGCAACCTTACTTTGTTGGTTTCGGCCAAGGAGGAAGAAAAAGAGGAGGAGGAAGAACACAAGTGTTATGCACCAAATGAATCAAAACTCCTTTTGTATTCATTCAATCAATTGTCTTAATTGACATTAATTCTCTATTAATCCAATTAAGTCCTTTGATTTTCATCTAACGCGTGATCAATTCAAAATTCAAAATTGATCTTTCCTCTTCCTTGGTGAATTCGAGTTCACCCAATGAGTCTAATCCATTGATCATCATCAATCCGAATTGACTCTATAAATCTAATTCGAATTGGACTCAATCCAATAGTTGGAATCATTTAAGTCTAACTCAATGATCTACCTTCTTCAATGCATAATTAATCTCTATTAATCATCTTTAATGGGTTAAATTTTAGCATATTGAATTAACCATTAACTCAATAAGTCAATTCATATCCATTAACTCAATAAGTCTAATCATCTCATAATTGTCTTTTAAGACTAATACTAATACTGTAGTGTGGCGTGATAGCAGAGAACAAAAACTGAAGCTTGGCCGGAGTTTCCTATTTTCCGGCGATCACTAGAACAAGCAGCAAGGAAGAAAGGGCCTCCACAAAGGACAAAAGGGGTTGGTAGGGGTCTGCTGGTTGTTGGTCCAGGACAAAGCTTCTCAAGTCACCATTTCCTCATTTGGTGCAGGCATAGCATGCTGCTGCTTGCTGCTATCTCTGCACCATACCGCATGTGGCACAACAATGTGCAGGAAAACCAGAAGCAGACTACTAGCCAATCACAACCAGTTCTTGGTAAACCAGCAGATGCAGTAGGACTATGTGGGTTAATTGGATCCTGGGGGTAAGTGAGGTGTAAGGGTACTGCCCTTACATCCAGGATCGAATTAATCGACTAATGGATAGCAGCAGACCCAGCTGGCGGCTGACTGTGCAAAAGAAAGGTACATGGAGCAAATCCACACTGAACACGAGGCGCCATCAACTGACAGTGAAGGCATAGATGGCGGGGAAGCTAATCAACTGGCTAACGAGCGGAAAAAGGCTACACATAAGTTGACATGGCTGCTGACGGAGCAATACCATGCTGTTCGACGGATGACAAGGCTGCTGATGGAGTCCTGGAGGCTGAGGAAATGGCACAACTTAGCATCACACTAGGTGCTTTTGGACAGCTCATCCTCCTAAACACTGAACAGAATGTTCAATAGGACAAAACGAAGCCACCTCAACCCCAACTGTCAATTGATTCTCAACCACCAGAGGATCAGCTGCGGGCAACAATAGCACAAAGACAATAGGAAGATATGGGCTGGGCTGTTATGAGACAATAGTCAGACAAGGGCAACGATGAAGATTCAGTAGTTGGAACGGCAAGACACAAAAGGCTGAGATTTTACTTAGAAATCTGGTCATCCTTATATTTAATTTGACTTAGAAACACCATAAAATTTTATGATTATGATATATGTACCTTCTGGTTATATTCTTATTTAAATTAGATAGACAATTTAAGAGACAAGGGTAGGATTCATGTGGACATGAACCCAAAATTTTATTTGATTCTTTTGTCAATAGTGAGCTTTGAGGGCATACTACAATATGCAAGGGTATATGCAATTCAAGATTTAAATTATTGAGTTGGGTTGAAGTTTCGATCTTTGGATGGAATGATACGATTTTAATATCCCATAGTGTCGCATCAATATAATTTTGATACTTAATTAATTAAATTATTAATAATAATATATTAATTTTACATTAACTTTTTATTATAATTAATTATTAAACAATCATAAATCATTAAATAACCGACGTACACATATAATTTAAAATTACATCTTTTATGTCTTTCTATCGAACTATAAAATTAATAAACTACAAAATAAATCATGATACATGGTGAAAAATTAACTACAATGTTGGTGCTATTTTGAACAAACTAGTACTAACGTTCCATTAATTTTAGAATCATGTGAATTTGTCAGCACTTGAGTTTTTTCACTACAAGATACATCTTATGTGATACAGTATAATCAATTAAGAAAATAAATAAAGATTTAACCATACCATTTTCATCTACATGATCGAAATTTAATAGAAAGATTGAAGTTCAACTTTAAAATAGGATACATAGAATAAAACTTATAAAGAAATAGAAAAATTGATGTTCAACTATAAATTATATTACAGAGGAATAAATTTTATAATAAAAATAAAAGGATTACCAATTTTTGTAGCTACACATGTTTAAGGGAGTGACAACAGCGAGGAAAGAAATAAGCGTCGATAGCAAGGGAATACCAGCACGATTGCGTGAGAATGAGCGGCAACGGCCAGGGACTCAAGGAGAGGCGATGACGATCGCCGATGGAATTAGGGTTTAGGGACCCAGGAGAAGAGATGAGAGGAAGAGAGACGGTAAACTTTAAAAAATTTTGGGAAAAAAATAAGTCCGTGCGAAGGAAGAGAGAAGGAACAGATAAATTAAAATATTTTAATTTTGATTAGGTGAGATGCTCACATAAATTATCACTCATAATTACTTATATAAAAAAATATACAGAATATTAAAATTAATATATATATATATATAAAGATTACAGGAGTTATAAAATAACTGCTTCCCTTTTCTCAGATTTAGTTAAACATTGGAGGTCTACCGAATGTGTTGCGAGCATTTCAAGAAACAAAGAGACTAAGAAGATTATATATATACACACCGTCTTTTTTCTCCTCATTGGTGACATTGAACAGTGACACTCCGACCGTCTCGCACATAGTTCATCGTCTAAAAAGTTTATAATTCTTGTGAGTGATTTGTATCTCCATCACGTACATATATAATATTTCAATTGTTTAACATTATCTATATTTTAAATTAATTACAATAACGATGATGTGATTTCAGGTTGGATTGAGGTCTATATTGGAGAATATTAAAGATATGATATGTATTATTCGTACAATTATTTGAGTAAAAATATTATAAAAATTTATAGGAAAAAAGTTTTTTTGTTATGTTATTTTTTCATGAACTCAAGCAAGTATCTATGCTATTTGGGAGGAAGTAAAAATTGTTACCATGGGGTGCAGTAAATTCTCTTATAAAGATTTTTATTCTATGGATGAGGCTTTAACTGAACTTAGGACTAGAGTTGACCCAAATTTTTTTTCCAGCCCTTTTCTCTATAAAGGGAAGGAGCCAAAAACTGCTATTGAAAGAAGCCTAAGTCCAACTCCAGACTTACCGGAATCTTCTGTCCAGTACAGTGAGTTATTAACTGTACCTACTAGACAAAGGCCCATGAATTACCAATCTTTGGAAATTCTGCAAGCAAAGGAAGGTAAACATACTGACAGCTTTCTTTCTAGGCCCAGAAATTTATCTGAAGATATTTCTATTTATATCAAAACTTTGGAAGACACTTCCTCTTTTAAAGGTTTCGTAGAACTTGAAGAAGCCTTAAACTGGTTTCATCAGAATCCAACCCCAGGCATTCACATAGTTTATGATGAAGAATATAATTATAAATTAAAATGTCAAAAGACTTTTCCTCAATGTGAAAATCTTGAAACAACAGCCTTAGGCTGTCGTTGCCAGTTACTTTATTCTTTCAGACGAGCAAATATTCATGGTGAAAAGTTTGTACATAAAAATTATAAAGGACATCTCATTACTCCTTTCACTCTACTTGATTATGGACTTCTGAATCAGTTATGGATTCATGAACTTGATACTATTCAGAATTTTCCTTATAAACTTAGCATAATTCTACAATATGCCTTAGAAGAAAAAGAATCATTACTTCTGTGTTCTTTTGATAGTTCACCTCCTGAATGGATAGACTTAAAACTTAAACCAGCCAGACACCTGGTAAAAATAGACATCCAGGGAGTAAATATTCATACACTTGAGGAATATCCCTCTAATCCAGACAAAGAGTAGACAACTCCAAAATCACTCGAAGATCAATTAAAACATTGACAATCTTTTGTACAAGGAAGCTCCTGGTTATGAGATCCTTATCAAGACCTATTAGCAGGAGAAACTTTTACTGAAAAAATTTAATGGCCAAAAAAAATGGGTACTAATTTTTTTACTTTTAAATATGCAACTCAGCATGACGCTCTTTGCCAATTTTCTAAAAAGAAAACCAAACTCTAGTATGCCTCACAAAAAGACAAAACGCCCTCTCCACTCTCAGTAATAACTTTGTCAGGTTCTATGAGTTCAGTAGAGGAAGTCAATCTCATCAATATGATGGAGATATGACTTAAAGTAATTTACTTTTGAGGCCACTAACTCTACTTTCCGCCCAACCACTTATATCAGAACAACCAGACATCAGGATAACTACTGACTTAGCTCTCCACTCAAAAAGATGTTGGATAACTACTGACTCAGCTCTCCACTCAAAAAGGTGCTTTTTCTAAAGACGGGACACCTCCACTCAGAAAGATTCTCCACTATGACACAAAAGGCACTCAAGATGGAATAATGCACTCTTAGCTGGATGGCTTTTCTCCTCTCCTCTCCTCTCCTCACTCTCATCTGCTCTATAAAACCCCATGAAGCCTGCGTGCTTCATCATCCACCTCTGAAAACAAGAAACAAACCCAAAGCTTGTAATCATCTCCCCTCAACTCAATACTTTAATAGACTTATTACTTAGTATCGGATCTTCACTTGAAATTCAACAACAACAACAGAAAAGCTTACTTATTCAAGTAGCTACGACTTTAGCTCAACAAACTAAGAGTATAAGTGAGCTAAAGCGAAATCTTGATTACTTGAAAGAATCACAAGAAATTTTAACTAGACACTTTAATCAACAAAGCTTACTTAGTAAAGACATAATAAGTCTTTCAAAACTTGTAGAAGAAAATAAACCTAGATAGTTTGAACTACAAGCTAAAACTATTCTAATTCAACTTAAGGAATCACTAAACACTACAAGTGGTCAGATAGAAAAAGAACTTAATGGTTTACATACTTTACTTGAGGAAATCAAGTATAAATGAACAAACTAACCTTTGAAAATTCTTTCTATGATGATGCTTTAGACTACTCAACAAAATATTCTAAATCCAATGAAAATGGATATTGGAATCTTGAATTTACTGGAAAATGAGATCAAGTCTTAGTATACCAAAATAATACAATCTTAGCTTTATTAACTTCACTTCATTATAGAATATCATTACTAGAAAACAAGTTGTTAGCTATAGAACAACAACTACTTAACTCCACTTAGGCTAACGAGTAGAAAACAACATTAGAAAATCTTAATAAAAATCTAGGAAAATTATCTTTAGGAAAATCTATTTCCAAGAAACCTCAAGAAACTTATAAATTTTTAACTTATCATGAGTCTAACGAGAACTCAAATTGAACCATTTACTAGTTCTTCTCAAACAATAAGAAGACAAAATGAAACGAATACTTCTTCTTGGCTGGATACTGTGCTGACAAGAAGAAATAGTTTTTCAAATACTTCAAACCTCAGGTTAGAAGAACTGATAGATATTGAAAAAGATTTAAATATCTGTTCCAATGAGCAATTAACTGCTCTTAATCCCAGGCGATTATACAGCCAAGGAATATTGAACTTCTCTACTTCTGTGTTTAGACATCACAGACAGGAATCACTTCACCTCCCAGATGGAGGAGAAGTTAGATTAAATTTAATGACTGAAGAATCAGCTAGAATACTATTCAATCGCAAACATAATTATATATATTTAAGATTGATAGTATTTGGCTTAAGAGGACTTACTAGAGCACAATTAGGAGGAAAAGTATTACTTGTTTTATATGATTCAAGATTGTTTGATAAAGAAAAAGCTATAATAGGACTTATTGAGGTTTATATGAATGCTAATTTAGGCATCATTTACTTATGCCCAAATTTCAATATCACCATAAGAGACTTCGTGAAACATATTAAAATATATGTGCAAGCTAAAGATTATGGTCAAATCGAAGGAGATAATATCCAACTAGATATAATTTTCTTAGGGAAAACCATGAATCATATACACAACCACTTTAAAATCACTATCACAGACATGATAGAGGCTCTTACTTCTAAAGGAATATATTTTCTTAAACCAAGAGAATTTAATTCCGAAACATTAGCAGGATTAGAATGGACAATTATTCTTGATAACCCTGATCTAACACATAAACCAACTTCTTCTATTATTTACGAAGATAGGCATGATAAATTATCTGTTAGATTTTCTAGATATCAGCCTTCTACTTCTTACACACCTGAAGAAAAACCTGTGGAAGAAAATGAGTCTTTAAATCTAATGTTCAGACAAGATAAGGCTCCTAGAAGTATGCTAAAACAATTAGGAACAAAATATTTAAAAATAATGAAACAAAGAAAAATTAGATTAGCAAGTGAGGAGATAGATCATTTTAATTTAATGCACAATTCAGCTGAAGTAACAATATTTTTTGAAGATTTAGATGAATATGTCTATATGTCCTCTAAAGCAGCTAGTCATCTGAATCAAAATGACTTATTGGAATTAGAAATGTTTGATAAAAAACACCAAAAATTAGAACAAAATTTGACTTTATATTTTGATGAAGAACGAAATATCATAGCCCAAAAAGTAGAAGAGGATAACATTAGTCGCTAGAGCCGCTTGGGAATCCTTCAAACTTATAATCCCAAGGCTTTCTAATAGGTGAGGCTCACTGGTGAAATCCTAGAGAAGAAGGAAAATATCCTTGACATGCCTAGATATTTTCAATTACAAACACTAACCTGCGGCTCATAGCCGCTGGAACAGCCGGTTAACCGGCGGTTCCAGCCCCCCCCCAAAAAAAAATTCCCGT
>JBBUKS010000095.1:11853508-11869055 GCA_038050645.1 Hedychium gardnerianum | reverse complement strand
TTGAATCTTCTTCTTCTCCTTCTTCTTCCTTGGCCGAAACTCCTTGGGTGGTTGCTAGCACAACCTTAGGTGGTTTTTATTCTCTAAGTTTATGAGTTCGTGAGATGGACGAAACGTGTTCGTGTGGATACCGAAAGAGGCGTGAATACTTGATCGTGCTGAGATCCAACTAGTACTAAAGTTACTGCCGGGAGAACGTAGCTCACGAAACAAAAGTGTAAACTCTCATAACTCTTAGTATATGAGTTTCCTTCGCATGGATCTTCTGGAAGGATCTTGCATTTTATTCCGCTGCGCTTATATTGCTTTTGCGCTCAAGAACTTAATAGTTTTATCTCCCTTCAAGAAAATTAAAGTTTTTTAATATTTCATGTCGGGCTAAATAGGGTGTGAAATTAAGATTGGGTATGATTACATAAGTACTAAATAGGAGAGTACTAAGAATACATTAGTCCGGGTTTGGATTGAATCTAATAAACATAAGTTCACTAATAAATTTCGGTTAAAATTCACTGATGGCACGATCAAATTTTCCGGTCTTAGGAATACATAGGTACTTTGTTAATTGAATATGGTAAGTCTAATTCTATTAATGACTTTGTAATAAAATTATATTAGGTTGGATTTTTTTTAAAAAATTCACAACAACCAAAATAAGGTATAGAATAAAGATCGGAGGATATGATTACACTAGAGAGAGTCTCAAGAATACATTGATCTTGATTTGCATTGAATTTGATAATTATAAGATCATCAGTGACTTTTGATCACGACTCATTGATGACTTATTAGTGAGTTTTTCTCAAAAGTCATTGATCACATTAGACACATTTAAATCAATGTATTCTTAGAAGTCTTCTGAGTATAACCATGCTCTCTAACCTTTGTTTCACATCCTAGATTAGCTGTTGTGAGTTTTTAAAATTTACATAACTTTAAGTAAATTTGACAAAACTCACTATTGGACTTAATCATATCATATTCACACAATAACAACACTAATGTATTCTTGGGACTTTCTTGACTTTAACCATATCCAAAAGTTTAAGATTTAGACACTATATGATTATCAATGAGTTTTGACAAAAACTCATTAATGATCTTAGCACATCAAAATTCATCCAAACAAAGACCAATCCATTCCTAAGAGCCTCCTAAATCTCACCATGCTCAAAATTCTAGATTCTGGAGCTTATATGACCCATCAATGAGTTTTGGCCAAAACTCATTGATGGTCTCGAGCTCATTAGAATGAATCTAAACTAGGACCAATGTACTTTTAGAAGCCTCGTGAGTGTCGTCGTGCCCTCAAACTTTAATTCCATAACATAGATAGGTTTTTAAAATTTAGACAATCTTGTGTAATTTTGGCACAAATTCACTATTGGATCATATTCACTCAACAACAATACCAATTTATTCTTAGGACTCTTCTAACTTTGATTATGTCCAAAATTTTGGAATGTGGATATTGTATGATCATCAATGAGTTTTAGCCAAAACTCACTAATAATCTTAGGAACATTAGAATTAACCCAAACCAAGATCAATGCACTCTTAGGAACCTCTTGAGTCTCACCATGTCTAAAAATTCTAAATTTTAGTGCTTGTACGACATAGGCAGATTCAAGGGAGTTGCAAGTGCATATTATAAACCTAAGTCTAAAAGTGAGTTTGTGTCAAATTTACTCAAAGTTGTGTAAATTTTTAAAATTTATAAGAACCTATCTAGGGTCTGAACCAAGGTGGAGCATGGTGAGACTCAGAAAGTTTCTAGGAGTGCATTGGTCATGGTTTGAGTTGATTTTGATGTGGCTAAGGCTATCAGTGAGTTTTAGTCAAAATTCATTGATATCGTACAGTGTCCAAAATCTAAAATTTTAAGCATGGTCAAAGTTAGAGGAGTCCCAAGAATACATTGATACTATTATTGAGTGAATATAATAGACCTAGGTCTAATAGTGAATTTGTGCTAAAATTGCACGAGGTTATCTAAATTTTAGAAACTCACAATATGCTATTTATGCTATGGAATAATGGTTTAAGGGCATGACGACACTCAGGAAGTTTGTAGTAGTGCATCGATCCTGATTTGGATTCATTCTAATTAGTTTGAGGTCATAAGTGAGTTTTAGTCAAAACTCATTGAGGGTCACATAGGCTATAGAATCTATAATTTTGAGAATTGTGAGATTTAAAAGGCTCCTAGAAGTACATTAGTTCTAATTTGAGTTGATTCTAATGTGACTAAAGTTATAAGTGAGTTTTGGCCAAAACTCAGTTATGACCATACAATGTCCATATTTTAAAATTTTGGATATGGTCACAGTTAGAAGAGTCTCAAAAATTCATTGATGTTGTTGTTGAGTGAATATGATATGCCTAAGTCTAACAATAAGTTTGTATCAAATTTACTCAAAGTTGTATAAATTTTAAAAACTCACAACAGCCTATTTAGAACGTGAAACAAAATTTAGAGTGTATGATTACACTCAGGATACTTCTAATATGATATGCCTAAGTCTAACAATAAGTTTGTATCAAATTTACTCAAAGTTGTATAAATTTTAAAATCTCACAATAGCCTATTTAGGCCGTGAAACAAAAGTTAGAGCGTATGATTACACTCAGGATACTTCTAAGAATGCATTGGTCCAAGTTTAAATTGATTTGGATGTACCTAAGACCATTTGTGACTTTGGGCTAAAACTCAATAATGACCTTAAATTTATTAGATTCTATAATAAGGTCACTAATGGTCTTAAATTGCCCCAGGGCATGACCAAGTTAGTCATTATATAGAAGATTTATCAAATTCAAGCAAGAGTCAAATTCCGATAAAAGTCGTGGATATATCCTCTCACATGGGGGCCACTTCGGCTTTTTGATTTATTCCCTTCCAATGGTGTGGGGGCAGTCGTGTGTGTATTGGGAGGGGGATGTCAGGATGACGAATTTCATCTTTTGTCGAACTAATGATATTAAATTTATCATATTCGCTTAACAATAATACTTATGTATTCCTAAGACTTGAGAATTTGATTATGTTCAACAATTTTGAATTTGGACCCTGTATAATTAGTTTTAGCCAATACTTACTAATGAACTTAGGCCTATTAGATTCAACTCAAATCATGATCAATATATTCTTGGGTAACTATGGTCTTCAATCTTGATTTCACACCTTATTTAGCCTATTGTGAGGTTTTAAAAAAATTTAGTTTTTAAATATGTTTTGGTGGCTCGAATAGAGAAGTTGTGCATGATTTATTAAATATGAAAATATGATGCATGATTTAGATAATAGTAAAAGTTGAGTGCATGCCCTCGATAATGATATAATGATTACATTCTCTAATGAATAATTAAAAAAATTAAAATTAAAATTATGATGTATTACAGGGGATTTTTCTTTTAATGAGAAGTTGATTTAAAAATGTTGGTTATTTGGATGTGTCTCAATTTACGCTTATCGATTTACTCTAGTGGTTGATGGAAAAATTCTGTAGGATCAGACCGATTACTTATAAAAATAATCAATTCGAAAAATTAAATACCTAAATTACTAATTAGACTCATGATTCAGTAAAACACTACCTCCTTAGTGTTTGGACAATTAGTCTTGAAATGCCGAATTCCATTCTATTACAATAGAAACACTTCAATTTCTTCTTGGTTTATTTCCCTTGTTTTTTATCTGAATTTCCTTGTTCATGCTGTTTGGACAATTAACCTTTAAATGTCTATGTTCAGTGCATTTAAAGTATTTTTTTTCATGGTTGTCTTTTTTTACTTTCTATTAGGACCATAATAACTTGCCATGATCAATTGCAATATATTATTGTAGTGGAAATGATAATAATTAAATGTACTTATGCTAGCACACTATGTAATGCAGTTAGAATCTTCATTCCTATTTCACAACCTATGATTCATTGGTGAGTCATTCTCGAAAACCGCTGGCTTTTCTCCTTTTGAGACTCTATTTAAAGGTGGAAAAACTTTTTATAATTTATTTTACAAGATGAACAATTGAGAAATAGAAGCTTAGGGCTAATATTATAAAAGGAGAGTTTAGAATATGAATAATAATAATTAAGCTTAAATGTAGGCTTCAAATGGTCTATATAGTCCTTTGATAGCCTTCAAAAATCTTCAATTTCACTTGCTACTTTCTTATTCTATTATTGATCAATTAATTAAATTCACCATCAGTCGAAACTTCTACTAATTATAAAAGTTGTCCTAGAATATGACTGAATTGATCATCATGTGAAAAATTTATCGAATTCAAACAAAGTCGAATCCCGACAAAAGTCATGAATATATCCTCTCACATGAGAATTTATTTGGATTTCTTAATTTACTCCCTCATACTAATATAAGATAGTAAGAGGAGGGGCCGTCAGACAGATTTCATCTTTTTTTTTTCCTAAATCCTAATTGTAAAAGTTTTCAATCTGTCAATGGCTACCCACTAATTATTTGGCTTCCATAATTAATTGACTTTTTTTGTTGGATCTTGTTGGTGTGGTGGTAGAGGGATGTGTGTTTGTGAATAACACTTCTTGTGATGTGATGTTAGTGTTGTAAAGAATCCTCCTCCGTGTTGATCTTGGGACGGACTGGCGGGGATGCTGGGGCGAGCGTTTCGTCTTTTGCCACCATATTAGTATCGTAAAATAAAAATATGCAGTGAAATTAATTTAAAACACACACAAAACAATCAAATCAAAATGCATTGATAGCTTAACATGGTTTAACAACCATCAGACTCCTAGTCCATGATTTCTCAAGTGGATCACTTCCAAGCATCAGAGTAGAGAAATCTCTTAAAAATTAACGGAGATAAACATGGAAAGAAAGACAATACAATAAAAGTTTCATGGAGGAAGAGTATGAGCATTGTAGTTGATAGTTATTCCATTTTGCAACCTTGAGCTTTTTTATAGCCTTGTCCTAGAATCCTTTCATTATGCGGATGTGACAATCATCAACTGACTATTCGTTAACCAACAATCAACTGATTTACATAAACTTATTTGAATTTGGCCATTGTGCCTTCCTTCTTTTATTGCATTTGAATAGTCATTATAACATTAGTTGCTAGACTTACTACTAATTGACTAATTGTCACTGAGCTCACTACTTTAGTTGACATTTTTTTTTATTCTTGACCAAACGAATCTTAGTTGACTGACAATTTTTCTGTTTATTTTTTAAATGGTTTGAATCATCAATTGATTGATTATTACCCATCAAATGAATATTATTCCACTCCACAATACCCAAAATAAACTCAACTTGGCATGTTAAACCACCAGTTGATTAGTCCCCAATTACTAATCGACTGAGCAAACCACAAACACAAACTATTAGTCCCCAATTACTAATCGACTGAGCAAACCACAAACACAAACACTCAGGGTATTGAGATTTTCAACTACTAATCAATTGGTCTACAACCATTAGTTAGCTGGTTAAATCACAAAACCTTAAAACACTTAGGGTGGGATTTTCCCATCCACCAATTGACTGGCTCCCTCGAATTTCACCACATCTATGGTCGAATCCGCCTAAGTTGCCGTCATTCTCGTCCCTTGTATAAGGGTTACTCCACTCACATCTTTCGTGGAGTCTCTCTAAGCATTATAGTCTTCTTTGGTCAAGCTATGTCCCTCAGATACTTTGATCCCTTGGCTCCTTATGCCATCCTTCACACCTTCATTTACATAGTTCACCTCCTCGACTTTTTGATGCTCTAATGCTCTTGATCCTACGATCCCTCGAATGTTAGCATCATCCTTCTTTAATCTCCATGGATCTCATTTTACAATCCCTCGGATGCTTGTGTCATCCTTTTCTAATCTCCACGGACCTTGAGCCATCAAGCCATCAAACATCTCGGCCACATCAAGTCAACTTGCATAATTTGTAGATCTATCACAACTTCTCACACAAGTTATATATAGCAACACATATAACTTAAACCTTTTTCCCAATACACCAAAACCCTTAACTACATATCTATAGAGAGGGATGAAAGTTCCAACATTTTTTCTATAACTCTTAGATCATTTAACTGTCCATGTTCATTTTGCTAAATCAATGACTATCTCTAGCTTTTCAGCTAACAGGTTGTCTCTCGTTAGGTTACTCATCCTTCGAATGCATTGAGCCCTTGTCTCTCTTTATGGTCCTCCTTCATTTTCACGAACATAGTTTGCCTTCTTTAGCTGAGTTGCACCTTGATGTTCTTCACTCTATCGTCCATTGGTAATCTCACACTATTCTTCTTTGATCTTTAACAAATTTTGAGCTATTAAGTCAATCTCTAACTTTGGCCATGGCAAATCTTCATATGTATTTCAATTAATCAAATCCCTGCACAACTTTATATATAAATTAGATATAAAATATATTCTAACTTAAACCCTTTGCTCAACATCAAAACTTAAGGTCGAGCTTGACTATAAAGGCACGATTGCATTAATATTATTATTTTTTCTTTTTTTGTGTTTGATAATACATTTAAATTATGTAAAGTCACAAAAAAAAGTTGGAACTTAAATCATACTTCCCCTACACCCCCAGAGTTAGAAATTTTCTAAGAGGAGAATAAGATTTCTAATGTAAACCTTTTCTAGTCTCCTCCTTTGACACATACAAAAATTGTACTAAACAAAATCTAAACTCATGAAATGATATTTAATTTCTATTCTTAATCTTTCAAATAAATCTAAATAGAATTCATAACTTAACATGATCAAAATCAACCCAAAAGTTCTACTAGAAAATATGGAAGAAACATCTCAACCACGTAGAACATGTTGGTATAATCATACTCCGCGTGATCCAACTAAATCAAAGGTTTGTTGATGCAGGAGGAATGAGAGGCTCATGTGGCAGAAATTCTAAGTTTGGTCAGATGTCAAAACAGGGTGGCAGTTATGACCAAGTATGCTTCGCTCTTCGATCGACTCTCGACCCCAAGTATGCTTCTCTCTCCGATCGATTCCCGACCCCAGGTATGCTTCTCTCTCTGGTCAGCTCCCGACCTCAAGTATGCTTCGCTCTCCGGTCGGCACCCGACCCCAAGTATACTTCTCTCTCCGATCGATACTCGACCCCAAGTATACTTACTATCTCCGTCACACGAATAACACATGGGTAGTCAAAACATGTGGAACCAAGTGGGTGGTTCAAGGGGATACCATACCTTCATTTAATATACAACATGGGCGATGTGACAGTATGATATAGTAGAGATACTGTCAGAGATACAATAATGATACACAAATTAGACAGATTACATACTGACATTACTAATTAATGAGGAGAGAATATCCTCAGAGATAGGCTATAAAAGGGCTTGTACATACAGGCAGAGGTACGTTTTCATCTTTTCATAGATTCTGCTCTACGTTACTGTTCACATTTCTCTTCACCTTCACGGGTTGACTTGAGTGTCAGAGTGGCTAAGTTAGGGAACCCCCTAACACCATTCTAACCCTCTTCTTTCTTCTTGTCCCTTCCATTTCCGTTTTAGGAGGTTCTTGGAGGTCCCCTTTCTTTGGAGGTTCGTCATTCGGTCAACCCAGGCTCAAGTCCTTCAGTGGCTCATCCTTAGACGATTTTAGGTAGGAACAAATTGACGCCTTCTATGAGAACTTAAGTCCTGTGCTGAGATGTCAAGATAGATAACACCGGAAGACCGACAGTCATCACCATGATGTGAGAAGTCTTCAACCAGCTCGTAGAAGCTAGAATGCAGGAGGCGATACAACAACAAGCAATCAATCCTTCACCTCAGAAGATACATTCCGTATCTACTAAAATACCACACATGACCAATCGTAAATTGTTGCGGCCAACGGACATTCCTCCAGCTCCAGCCTTGATCCTCCCGGGGATGCTTATGAGATGGGAGAGATCGCTGGAGTCATCAGCCGAGGAGACGCTGCCCCATCACTCCGCTTGGGGCAAAGGGCCCATTTCCAGTGAAAAGGAATTCTAAGGCACCCCGTTTTCCGGGAATATCCTGGAAGATGAATTGCCATGACATTCTCGACCACTGATGATCAGAGAATATATTACATATGCGGATTCAGAAGATCACTTGTTGAAGTTTGAGAATGCCTCAATGCTGCACCAATACACCGATGATATAAAATGTCGAGTCTTCCTGACCACCCTCTCAGGCTCGACACAAAGATGATTCAACCGACTTCCGACCTCCTCCATCCAATCTTTCAAGGATTTCAAGACTGTATTTCTAAACCACTTTGCCAGTAGTAGAAGATATCACCAAACTTCTCTCAGCTTACTGTCTCTCAGGTAGAAGCCGAAGGAAGCTTTGAAAGACTATGCCTGATAGTTCAACAAGGTGACTGAAGATGTTCCCTTAGCAACTTCAGATGTACTGATGAGTGCATTCTCTTAGGGTCTGGTAGAAGGAGAATTCTTTCGATCCTTGGCGAAAAAGCTCCCGATCAATTTTGATATCATGCTCGATTGGTCAATTAAGTACGTAAACATGGAAGAAGTTCAAGTTGCGAGGAGAAGGGAAGGCATCCTCGCAATCAGGAGCAACACCTATTCAGTCAACAATTTGCCGATCGAAGAGTCGAGAAGATGGTGCCAACCATCAAGAGGGCCCCAGCTCGTGGACGGGGGTCGGGTTGATAGATTCCCAAAATGTTGGGTAGGTACTGTGCTTATCATGACTCAAAACCCCACTCCACCCAGGAATGAAACCAATATGCCTGAGAGCTGTGACACATTGCGGATTGGCAATTTCCTAACTGCAACTTGTCGCCCGAACCCACTCAGGATACCCCTTAGAATGTCACACGGCAAGGCACCACTAGTCGCTCATCTAAATGGCAAATCCACTCACCATCCAATGAGCCTCTGGAGTCTCCTTGACCCAATCGAGGGGATGATCAGGGAAGAGACAAGGGAAAGCACAAGCTTTCCCCACGTGGAACTATAAATATGATCTCTGGAGGGCCTATGGATGGAGATTCTCATCGAGCCCGAAAGGCTCATAGTTGGAGATTAGAAAACTTCGAGATTGACACTAGCCGCAGAAAAGGAGATGGACCATCAATCAGTTTTAGCCCAAGAGATTTAGAGAGGGTAGAGACTCCTCATGAAGATGCTCTGGTTATCCAAGTGCTCATCACCAATTACAACGTCAAGCGAGTGTTTGTTGACATTGGTAGCTCTGTCAACATCATCTTCAAAAAATCCATAGATCAAATGCAAATCAAAGAAGGAGAGCTTTAGCCCATCTTTACCTCCTTGTTCAGATTTACTGGGCATGAGTGCGATCGACCGGACAAATCGATCTCCCCCTCTCTCTGGGTGAAGACCCTTTGGTAAGAATCTGTCGTACTCCTTTCATCATTATAGACACTACTTTATGTTAAGTCAACCGCAAGTGCATGGTAGAGTCGTTAAGTAATAAAAATATTGATCCATAGGAACTGTTGATTAAGCACCAGTCAAGTTCGCAAACCAAGTTATTTAGATGGTCGAAGGTTGGTTGAATACTTGAGAACTAGAGCTTGAAAGCAAGAGTTTAAGAGAGAGGGAGAGAGAGAGAGAGATCAAGTAGAAGTGGTAACATAGAAAGTTCGATTAAAGGACTACCCTCTGTCACTAAGGGCTCCCCGATCATACAGTCTATATTACACAAGTTACTTTCTAATATTGAATTAGTGAAAACCCATTAAACTCTAATTGGCTAATCTCTTATGGAGAATTGACCCCATTTCAAGGCAATGACTCTAGAAAGTCTGATTAAAGAACTACTCTCTGTCACTAAGGGCTTCCCAGACATACAATCTAAAGCATCTCCCCTACATGGTGACAATCCTTCATATCCATATGCATACTCTTCACACACACATTACATCAAACACAAACAAGACATCACACATGGAACAAGTCATAAACACTTCATAGAATAGGGACATTGACATATTCATAGTTCATACATCAACAATCACATCATAATTACTTTCTACATCCTAGAATTAGGAGATCTACACCATACAGAAGGAAATACAACCAAGAGACAAAGAAAATAGCAAACTATAACTCAATATATGAAATAGAGAGAAGAGAATGCTTATCAATGTGATGCCGGTGTTTTTGGATGGATTCCTCGCTCTGACAGTGGACGGATCGTCGAGATGGATGGAGATGGTAGCTTTAGAGTTTTCTTCTAAGGGGAGAACCCTCTCCCAAGGAAGGGGAAAAAGTCCCCAAACCAAAGATGGGCCAAGCAAGGGTTTGAATGACCCTTTTATACTTCCCCCAAATGGTACAGATCTGCCAGATTTGATAGGCTCCTCAAAAATAGGGTTTTCACCTATTAGACTACTTTATCTCGGGTTAAGGCATGAACTAAAGTTGTATCCCTTGAAATTATCTTCAATTTGATAGTTGATTCAGCCAGAAACTTCAACCGAACCAAAAGTTATGGTGGTTCAAAGTTTGGTCTGCAAATCTCGGCGGAGCATGGAACACAACCGTGCCTAGGACGCACAACCATGCCTTTAAAAAAAAAATGATTAACCAGATTGGGTAACGTCGGACCTGGGGTGACCGGCCCGGCCCCGTCACCACAACCGTGCCTTTTAGCATGGATAGATGGTGGATTCTTCTATTAAACTCTGAAGAAAAATTGTAAATATTGAAGTTATCTACATTTTGGAAGTTAATTTAGCCCAAAACTCTAACCATGCGAAAAGTTATGGTTATTTTACTTTTGGTCCATAGTGCTGTTTGGAATTCGACACGATCGTGCCTAAAAAGGCACGACCATGCCATGAAAAAAATTGGGAAAGGAGTGAATTTCACATGGCTGTGTTTTTTAGCAAGGCATGGCTATGTGGAAGGATTTTGGCTTCATTTTAACACCGTTTTGGCCCTGATTTTGCCTGAGGAACACGATCGTGTCGCGGGACATGGCCGGAGCATGATACCTTCTGTTTGTGAGACACAGCTGCACAGCTGTGTCAAAAGACACAGACATGCCATGGAAGCTTCTATTATTTCTGATTGGCATGGTTGGAAGAAGAGACACGATCGTACCTTTGGGCATGACCTAGCTATTGAGCTAATCTAGAAATATGCTGGATTGCTCCTGAGGAGGCATGACGATGTCTTTTGGCATGACCTGGCTGTGGGGCTGATCTGGAGGTTCTAGAGGGGAGTGCCTTCAGAGACACGACTATGCCTTGGGCTACGACCATGTCATGGTCAATGAAGGCATGACCATGCCTTGAAGAGGCACGACCATGCTTGCTGAGTTTTGCTCCCAAACTCGCTCCAATATCCATTTTGCACCATTATTACTCTAAATCACGTCCTATCAATCAAAATACAAAGGGAGTAGATCTTCGAACCAAAAGAGTAAAAGCATAATAATATAATGAAATAGGGTGCGATAATGTAGATCATACTTCGTGAAATATATGTAGATGTACAACAAACAATGCCTAAAAACATATATAATCTACGCATATCACACCCTCAGACTTAAACCTTTTTTTGTCCTCAAGCAAAACCTGCAATCTAGATTTATGTGTGTAAATGATGCATCATAATCCCTAGTGAATCAGTCTAATCCTATCGTGTAGTTTCACTAATGAGCAAGATACATAATTGTTTGAGTGCAACCTAAGTAGAAGTTCTCATTGCTCAGTGCGATGAGTGACTTAACCTTTCAAGTGTCAATCTCCAAGCCTAGTCAAGTCATCATATAACCGTGTTCCTCATGCTTCTGATGATACACTTACCTATTACTCGCAAAGTTCATCATTCTAAAACTACATAAGGTCTTAAAGGAATACTCGGTATCAAGAGAAACATAATAGTTATTTCCCTAGTAATCTAACTCGGTGTCAAAGGGGTAACTTGTTAGTTTCCACTCATGATAACTATTTTTTATCATTATTATTTATTTATTTATAATTTTTTTGGTGCTTATGAAATGAAACTTCGCCCATGACGAACTAGTCAGGGTTGGTCCCAAGCCTTGATAAAGAAGGAGGATTGTGTTAGGTTACCAACAAATGTTAAATTATGATAAATTTCAATTAATGAATCAATTAAACTATTGTATTAATGTTTGGATGTTCCCCATTAGGAACACATTATAGGATCCGATTATAACGTCTCGGCAAGGACCGCTATATCTCCATGAGAACTCGGGTGTAGTACTAAATATGCAAGAGTTTACATTGTAGGGTCCGATTGTAATATATCGGCAATGACTGCTATATCTCCATAAGAACTTGGGTGTAGTGTTGAATAGGCAAGAGTTCTCAGAACAAATATTATAAGAAAACTAATAGTCTAAGATTTGGAACATGGAACATATGAACCCTTACTGGTAAATCCATGGAGGTAGTAGATGCGATGATTAGGAGAAGAATTAATATTTTGTGTGTACAAGAAATAAAATAGGTAGGCGAGAAGACAAAGATGATAGAGTATTCAGGCTTTAAGTTATGGTACACAGAAAAGAGTAAAACAAGAAATGGAATGAGTATTGTTGTAGATAGTTCATTAAAGGATGAAGTTGTAGGAGTAGTTAGAAAAGGAGATAAAATTACAGTTATTAAAATAATAGTGGTGAAAGAAACTATGAACGTAATTAGCGTATATACACCTCAAGTAGGATTAAATGAAGCTAGAAAATTAGGGTTTTGGGATGACTTAGATGAAGTATTACAAAATATTTCGTTAAATGAAATGATTTTTATAGGAGACGATCTAAATGGGCATGTCGGAGTGAAAAATGAGAAATACGAGAGGGTACATGGAGGTTATGGGTTTGGAACGAGAAATGAAGAAGAGAAAATTATATTGGATTTTGTGATAGCATATGACCTTATATTAGCTAATACATATTTTAAGAAAAGAGAAGAACACTTGGTCATGTTTAAAAGTGAAAATAATAAATCTCAAGTTGACTTTATTATGGTTAGGAAGAAGGATAGAAAGATTTGTAAAGATTGCAAAGTCATCCTTGGAGAAAGCTTAACTACCCAACATAGGTTAGTAATGTTGGACATATGCCTCAAACATAGTATCAATAGAAAAAAATATATACGACTCCTAGAATTAAGTAGTAAAAGTTAAAGGATGAGAAGCAAAACATATTTAAGGAGAAGGTAGGAGGAGAACAAGCATTAGGAGAAATATATGGTGATCTCAATACAATATGGGATAAGATGATATCAAATTTGAAAATAATAGCTAAGAGTATACTCGGTGAGTCAAAGGAACATGCACCACCAAGTAAGAAATCTTGGTGGTGGAATGAGAAAGTACAAGAGAAAGTGAGGAAAAAACGAATAACTTATAAGAAATTATATATTTGTAAGAATAAGAAAAACTTAAAAAAATATACATTAGACGAGAAAGAGGCTAAGAAAGTAGTGAATGAATTAATGAATGAAACTTTTGAACAATTATATCGAAAATTAGATATAAAAGAAAGGGAAAAAGATATTTATAGAATAGTTAAAACGAAAGAAAGGAAGACAAGAGATCTTACCCAAATAAAATGTATTAAAGATGAATGCAATAAGGTACTAGTAAACAATGGAGAAATAAAAGAACGGTGGAAGAAATATTTTTTGTTGTTGCTGGAAGCACTAGCTAATCGAACCTATGTTTTGATAGATGACAAAGGTTAAAAGTTAAGGTTTGATGTTATCTAATGAGTCCGATTGAGTGTGCAGGAAGCTTAAGTAGAAAATCATAAGGGAACTTAGGCAAGGTGAAAGTCGTAGTTGAGGCTAGACAACAAAGTCCTGGTCAGTTGGACTGGGCAAGAAGACCTGATTAGGGAGATTGGACAACAAAGTCCTAGTCAAGTGGACTGGGCAAGAAGTCTTGATCAGGGAGATTAGGCAACGAAGTCCTAGTTCGGGGGATTGAGCAAAAGTTTTGGCAGATCGAGGACACCGGACAGAAGTCCTAGGGGTCAAGGACACTAGGCAAAAAGACCTGGGGTCGAGGACACCAGGTAGAAGTCTAGGCGGGTCGAGGATCGGACGTCTAGCGTAAAGTCCCGGAGGTCAATATCGGATGCTCAGCGAAAGTCCAAACAGTCTGGAGGTCCAGATGTTTGGCAACAGGTAAACTCTCCTAAGAGGAGTAGGTGATGATGCATTCCCCATTGAGGGAACAGTTGGCGTCGGTTTGACCTAGGGTTTCACCAGAAACTCAAAAGTTAGAACCGGACAGTCCCGAAACTGTCAAACATCATTTATTATGCTATATATTTTATCTGTGCTAACACTGTGATGCAGAGGTTGAAGCCTGAAAATTGTTGAACCAGGCGCTTGGAAGGATCTAGGCGCCTCAAGATGAACCAAGTGCCTCAAAGGGATTGAGGCGCCTCAATGACCTCAACGCGAAGCAAGATGAGGTGACAGCCTCTGGTTGGATAGTGCACGTCAGCAACCAGGCGTCTCAAAGGGATTGAGGTGCCTAGGTTGGGATAGACTCGCTAGAGTCGTGCTGCGATCAAATTGATCCATGTCAGCGATTGAGGCACCTCAAAGGGATTGAGGCGCCTGGAAGTGATAAGGCGCGGCTAACTCAGATCCGATCAGATCGACTCAGATAGAGGTACCTCAATGAGAATAGAGGCTCCTGGATGGGTCAATAAAACAAGACTTCGACCAGTAGCTTCGGACGATAATTCTATACAACTTCCGTGCTCAGACGTTGCTCCAAAAATTGTTCTACGATGCCTTAATGTTGTCCCGACAACTAGAGCTCAACCTTCTACTTTCTTAGTTGTCGGTATTGTTATTAATTTATGTATTTCAAGTTTTACATTGTAATTAACATGCTGTTAGTGGATTGCCCAACTAAAGCACTCATTTGGGTGCTGGCTTTGGACTAGCCATCGTCAGGCAGTGAACCAAGTAAAAAGAAACATGTTGATTTTGTTCTTGTTCTATTTCTGTTTCTTTTCCGCTGCCTTTACTCTTAAGTATTACGAAAAGTGTAAAAAAATCATGAGCGCTATTCTCCCCTCCCTCTAGAACTGTCTTTCGATCCTACATTTTTATCAACTTTTTAGTGAAGGTTTAGGTGACCAACTTAAGTTAGATAATTTAAGTAAGTTAAATGAGTATATAAATTTAAATTTTTATCGTAAAATTCAAATTTCAGAAGCAGAGCAAGCTTTAAATGATGCACAATGGAAAAACCGTTGGACCCGATGATATCCCGACAGAGGTATGGAAGTACCTAGGGAAACTAGGTATTAGATGACTTACAAAATTATTTAACAAGATATTAAAAATAGAAAAAATGTCTGATCAATGGAGGATAAGTACTCTAGTTTCTTTATATAAGAACAAGAGAGACATATAGAATTGTGCAAATTATAGGGGTATTAAACTAATGAGTCATACCAAGAAACTTTGAGAAAGAGTAATAAAAAAAAAGATTAAGGAAGGAGACCACGGTGACCAAAAATTAATTTGGGTTCATGCTTGGAAGG
>JBBUKS010000095.1:11815216-11844668 GCA_038050645.1 Hedychium gardnerianum | reverse complement strand
CTTCTTGAGAAGTTTGGCATGGCCCGTGTCGGCTAGCAAGGGCGGTCCGTGGCAGCTGCTGGTGAAGGATGAAAATGGGGCATAGGCTATACTGACTGGCACGACCTATGTGTCGGGCTCTGTAGACTTCAGGAAATGGGACACGACCCGTGCCAAATTAGCCACGGCCCATGGCAGCTGAACTTCATTTGAAAAGTTGTTTCGAATCCTCGTTTTGACTCCTTTGAAAAGTTGTAGCAGTGAATAAAACATTGTGAAATCGATCATTCAGTTTGACTAGAGGCTACCATTCGATCGCTATTGTTTAGCAATCGACTTATAGCAGGAAAAATGCATGGAAAAAGTCATTTTGTAGGTTTAAACGGTCGGATCCAATGTGACAGTCGATTGATAAAGTCTAGCAATATACTAGTAGACGAAAATTGGCTCGAGCAACAACCTTTAAAAGAGGATTTTAGAGGAAATCGAAGGTGCCAGTTCTGGGAGGTTTGAGGACGAAATGTTGATGCATTTTTGGACCAACAAGAGGCAATTCTAAGCAACAAGCGTTCAAAGCAAAATTTCATTTGTAAAGTTGTTTGTACTTTTATTTTTATTTGTATGCTTGATGTATTTGTTGCAAGAACAGGTTGTAAGAGGCTTCTCTGCCTCCGGAAGGTACCTGAGAATGAGAAAGATAGTGGTGGTAGATTACTAGGACTAGACCTTGGATTAGTCGCCTTAAGAGGTGGATACCAAGTAAAACTAAGATGTTGTGCATGTGGCATGAAGTTTGATTCAAGTTTTCTACTGTGCATTCAAACGACGAGCACACAATCAAGACAAAGCAATCAAAGCTATACACCCACCCCCTCTAGCTCACACTGGTTCTAACAAGTGGTATCAAAGAAAAGTTACTCTTCATCAGATTAACCTCCATTGGAGCACAAAATTTAGAGGTAGAAGATAAAGTCTCAGATTTTGAAAGGGTCAAATGGAGTTCAAAGACGGACTTGGATACGACAATTGAGTTCCACCTCCTTTTGGATTAGGAGATTTTGACCAATGGACGGCTAAGATTGAGAATTTCTTCATAATGAATATTGAAGATTGGTTCATCCTAATAAAGGGATTTGAAGCCCCAATTGATGGTCAAGAAAAACTCCTCAAGAAAAAGAAATGGAACGAGGAACAACTCCAAAAATCGAGATAAATGACAAGGTAACCTAAATTTTAGTTAATTTGGTACCTAACAATATTTTTCATAAATTAGATAAATATAAGGATGAAAAGGATCTATGGATCAAGCTTGCAAAGCTTCATGAAAGTCCATCACCGATACAAGAAGAAAATAAAGATAAGTACAAGAAGGAAGACTCACTAGCTCAAGAGCCAGAAAACTTGGAGATTGAGAGGCACTCAATTTCTGAGATGGAGGAAAAAGAAAACTCTGCCTCAAGGATTGAGGGGGAGGATAAATTAACAACATCAGATCAAGTTGAACCCTCAACATTTGAAGCCAATGAGGAAAAAGTGTGTGCCACCTCTATGAGCAGAGATAGCTCAACTCATGAAGGTAAAACAAGTTCAATTTATAAAAATAAAAAACATATCATGTGCTTTGAGTGTAGGAAGGGGCATTATAAGATCAAGTGTCATAAATTAATCAAGAAGAAGCCAAACATGACACCCAAGGTGAGGGAGAAGCCAAAGAAAGCCGAAACCTTGATACAAAAGGGCAAAGAGTATATTGTGTGCTTCACATGCAATCGAAATAGACATTATCAAAACCAATGTCCAAAGGGAAGGTTTCAAAGAAAAGACAAGGGAGGAAACTCAAATTTAGGGGCAGATTTAAATGTATTATTTCATAATGCAATTTTCCTATATCATGAAAACATGCATGCTAGAAATAAGTTTCATAATTTTAGTGCTTATTATAATGATAATAAAAAGCATAATAATTCTAAGGACAAATTTAGGTCATATCATGCTAGAGTAACCTTATCTAAGAATAGGAATGTAGCAAATAATATAGGCAAGAATCCTAAGTAATTTTTATATATGCCTAGAAAGAAACATGATCAAGTCAATTATGAAAAATCAAAATTTGAGGATTTGAGAATTTGAGGATTGAAAATCAAGTTTTGAGGTCAAGCTTTAATAAGTTAGAGAAGACCCTTAGCAAGATTGAAAATATGTTTATAAGATCAAAGAAACAAGATCTAGGCTTAGATATACAAGAATCATCCAAGTGCAAGAAAGATTTGGGATACAAACCTAAGTCCGAGGATAATGTGCCCTCATATCATAAAGTTTCATATAATATGAAACTAACCTTAGATTTAGGAATGAAATCAAGGTTACAAGGGAAGTGATCCCTAGAGTTGATCGTGATGAAAATAATGAGTAAAGCTTCTAAGAAGCCTAAGAGAGTCTTTGGGAATATATCTAGAGAGGTTATTCCTAGTGAGTACCTAGTACACCCAAGAAACTCCAATAGGTATTGGGTTCCTAAGAGTGTGATCTCTTCACACTAAATGAGTATAGGGTGTGTCATCCCAAATTGGAAGGATAGTTAACCCAACCATGGTGAAATTGACATTTTAGAGCATTTTCAATGTATTATGATATCTTAAAAATGAAAATTCAAATCTTATCTTGGAAGATTTCTATAGTGTGATAATAAAAATTGAGTTCTTAAGTTGATCAAAATTGGCACAATAGGATAAAATTCAAAAGGATGTCAACTTGGAGTTTTTGTCACATTTGAGAGAGATGGGCCGCTTATGTCAAATTGTGTATTTGACATAATGATTAGTTGATAACACTTAGATTGGAAATCTAAGTATATTTTTATTATTGTGTCATACTTGCCATGTTTTGTGAGTCATAACATATGTCATAACATCATATCATACATTTATCTTATCATCATGACATGCCATTTGATATTGTCACGTCATATCATATATGCATCATTAAGTTATGATAGTTTTTTTTAAAAAATATGCATTTGATATATGTCATACTCATTCATAAATGTTAATTTCTTGTAATTAACGACAAATGACATTAGTTAACATCCTAGGTAGGATGATCAAATTTAGAATGTCTAGATAGAGATGCATGATCTCTTAGTTTAGGAGGGGGGGGGGGGATTTACATCTCACAAGAACAATAGGAACTTGTGTGTGTATAGAGATATATTATGTTGGTGATGGGAGCACCAGATAATCGAATCTATGTTTTGATATTGGAAAAAGGTTCAAAGTTAAGGGTAATTGTAATATAACAAGGTTGATCAAGTGTGCAAGTAGCTCAACCTGGAAAGTCCTAGTAGGCCAAGTTGATTGAATACTAGGCAAGTTAAATCCCTAGTAGGTCAGTTGGACCAGATACTAGACAAGGAAGTCTTAGTAGATTAAGGATACCAGGCGACTAAGTTTAGATAGGTCAGTGGATTGAACATCTAGCAGGATGGACTTGATGGAGATCAAGTCAGAAGAAAGTCTTGGGGTCAAGTTATCAGATGCTAAGCAGAGGAAGCCCAAATGGGTCTGGAGGATCGGAGGTTTGGCCAATGGAATTTGAGATAAGCTCCTGGAGTGGAGTGGTTTTTCCGAAAGGAAAAACGAGTAAGGATGAGTCCTCTTTATAAGAACAACTTTAGGTGATAGTCTGACTAAGGGATTCACTAAAATTTCGAAGTCGAGATCGGACAATTAGACAACTGTCATACTCAAATTATTGTGCTAACTCGATTTTGTAAGATTGGTAAGCTAAAAAGGATCGGTAGACCGAAAGGCTAGATTGGTCGACCAAACACTGACATGTCAGCCAAGTCATCCTGTGTGTTGACGTGGCATCTGACGTGGACTGGACGAGTCGCAGATTGCTAATGTGGCACTGAATAAGGTTGACCAGTTGACGTATAGAGGGCCCAACCAAGGATAAGGATCACAACGCTGACATGGTATAGGATCATCATCAACGAGCTTATGTGGCAGAAGGGGGCTAGACCAAGGCCGAATTGGTAGACCGATCCCAGGGATCGACAGACCGATCAACCATATCTGGATCCGATTTCCACGGCAATCGATATACCGATCAGGAGGATCGGTAGACCGATCTGGGTCGATAAAAGAAGTCTTGAGCCAAGGCTTCTCAATCCATTCTCAAGTACTCCTACTCTCGCCTCGCTTTGAAACGTTGATGCTACAATGACTTGCTACTCCGACAATTGTACTCATCTCCGAATCCTTTTTGTCGGTGTACTTGTATTTCCTTAATCTTCTTTGGTGCTTTTATTCTCTAGGAACGGTAAGCTTGTTTTCGTTCCTTATCTTTGTAAATATGAATCTCTTTCTTTGTTGAGAAAGCAACTAATAGTGGATTGCCCATCGAAAGCGATCCAAGATCGCGAGCCTTGGACTAGCAGTTGCAGGCTATGAACTAAGTAAAAACAAAGATGTTTTTGTGTGCTTGAGCTTCTGCTTATTCCGCTGCTTACTTTGAAAACGTTAAAAGGAGTTTTAAATGAGAAAAACCGATGCGCTATTCACCCCCCTCTAGCACTTTTTGAACCTACAATTGGTATCAGAGCGGGGACGCTCTAAATTGGTGCAATCACCAATTGAGCATTTTTTTTTCATTTATTTCATTTATTTTTTCTCACATTGCTAATCCAAGACCAAGTCTTGGTAGATTTCATTTTTTTGTTCCATGCAAGTTTTTTCCGAATGACCCATCAAGAAGGGTACAACATGGTCCGACCACCTCTATTTTTTGGAGATGATTTCGGCTACTAAAAGGGACGAATGGAGTTCCATCTGAAGACTTAAGTGGAAATGTGGATCATGATCCAAATCAGATTCATGGTCCCCACCAACGAAGAAGGAGTACCACTTAGATGCCACAAGTGGGACACTGCCACTAAAAAGAAAATCAAAGCCGACGCTAAAGAAAACCCTCCAGTGTGTCTTGACCAAGGAAGAGCTCAACCGAGTTGGATCCGTGCAAAAAACCTATGGGACAAATTGGTCGAACTACACGAAGGGACTTCCGACACCAAGGTTTGCAAACATGATTTACTTTTGAATAAATATATAATATTAAAATACAGGAAAGAGAGTTAGCAAGTCAGCTACATGCCCGGATCCAGGATATCCTCAATGGACTTCATTTGATCGAACAACAAGTCAAGAACCGGGACATCAAGTATGCACTGAAAGCGTTTTCAAGGAACACCTTGTGGGCATTTATAGTAAATACTTACAAAGTTTCATGGGACCTTTCCAAAGTTAAGTTAGACGAACTTTTTTGTTCAGAATTTGAAGTACACGAACAGTCTAATACAAATCCGATCGAGAAAGGTATTGATTTACTTGCAGGTAAAATCAAGAACAAGGAGCCAAAGCCCAAGTCTTGACCCGACCTCGAATCTGAAGACAAATCAAATTTAGAAGACTACAAGGATATTACCTCTGAACTAGTCAATCTAGTTAGGAAAATGTTCAAGAAGAAAAAAGGATTCACCAAGCACGAGATCAAGAAGGTGATCCAATCAAAGAACAAGCAACCGAGTCCGAACTGAACCACGAAGGTCAAATCTGAAATGATTTGTTATGGGTACAATCAGAAAGGACATTTCAAGCCTAATGTCCAAACATGAAGGAGACCAAAATGCTAAGAAGAAACAAGACCTTGAAAGCAATGTGGGACAAGTATTCATCGGAAGAATCAGACAAAGAAGAACAAGCTCAAGCGAGCTTCATGGTGCTGACGACAAGAGAAAAAGTGGTCGAATCCAAGTCTAAGCCCGAGTTCAAGTCCAAATCCGAGTTCGAACCAGAGTCCGAGTCAAGCCACTAATCCATAACTATTTCAGACGAACCAAAGATCGAGGTAAATTCTTCATTAATCAAAAAAATATATGATATGATTGCTTGCTTGAATTGAAAATTAGCTAAGTCCAATGTCCTGGTCAAGTCACTCCAAAAGGAGGTAAAAGCCCTTGAGGACTAATCCAAGTTCTTAAACTAATCAAGTTCAGAATGGAACCTCAACTCAAGTTCAACAACTTGAGGAAGAGAGTTCCACTTTGAAAACTCAAGTTGAAGAACTTAAAGGATCATTGGAACAGTTTACTTCGGGCTCCAAGTACCTTGATATGATACTTGGAACTCAAAGAACCGTATACAACATATCCGGACTCGGATACAAAGCTAAGACTCTATTCAAATCATACTTGTCTTTAGTTAATCGAACTACTAGAAAACGAGTTCAAGCATGAGTCCCTAAAATAAGCTTCATTAATCAAGTTGGACCAAATCAATATTGGATCCCCAAGGATCAGATTCATTACTTGGATACACCTTATCAAAGTAGTGATCTAAGGGGAGCCAATAGAAAAACCATTTTTTCTATTAAATGAAATTGCATAATTGTTTGACTTACTGCTTTCATTATGCATGCTTAGTTTAATTTATGCTTAAGTTAGAATTGTTAGATAAGAAAAATGTTTGACTAACCTTGACAACATAGCATCGGAAAAGGGTTGAGATGATAATATGCTAAGGAAGCTTTGTTGAAGCATGTCTAGGTTGAATAATGAGCATTCTACCTGTTGCAATCGACTTAGTCGATCTAGCTGAAGCTACCCTAGTCTAATATGAGCGAGTTAGATCAAAACTTAGTATTAAGTTTCATGGGTTGGTTGTTTTGGTAAAGTTTTATCTTAGGCATGTGGTTACTTTAATGATATCCATTGTGGCTCATCATAACCTAAAAGCTTATTCTAAAAACACTAGCTTGGCGGACGCAAAGCTAAGTTTGAATCTAACACAAGGTCAACCAACGTTCTTCATAATTCAAATTAATTTTAAATTAAGTAAAATTGAAAACCATCTCACACATCCCATAGGACTAACATGCTTGATAATCTAGAATATGTGAGATATTAAGCTAAAAACAACAAACTAATTTTAATTTGCACGTGACCACTCAATCCATAGGAATTAGGATCTGGCTAGATAACGAGAATAGTAATATCTAATAATATTATATTATTTTTTAGTTTTCTCTTGAAACTAGCCTAGGTCTTACCTTAGAAAGCTTGAACATATAGATGTAGGCAGCCAGCATCTCACAAATACATTACGGCTACCTTGTTTGTGTACTGAGGCACTTAGATTGGTGTGAGATGCTTAGGTCCAAGCCTAGATTTTAGATATTTATATCAATGTATTAACATAAATCAGGGCTAAAAACTTCAAATTGATTAAGTTAAGTAATTCTTCATAGTAATTGGTTAGCTAGAAACTCTTACGTGACTTGACTAACCTAACTGAAGGCTTCTATCTTATGATAGTTAAATTTGAAACAAAAGGTTAGACATCTACTTAAGACAAATAATAGCCGAATTGAATAAATTCTAAGTTAGGAATAAACTCGCAAAATTAGTTGATCGATCTATCGAAAACTCTAATTGGTAGACTGAACATGTTTAAACAACCAAGACCAAACACGTGTCACAAAAAGATAAAAACTGACCTATCGGTCTACCAAAAACCAGGATCGATAAATCGATCCCGATCAAAAAAGTTGATAGTCAAACCTGACCGTTAGTTTGACCATCAGTTGACGCTGACCACTCATGATTGGTAGACCAATCCGTACGCATCTATAAACCGAAGGACCTCCAAAACCCAAAAAGCGGCATTGGAAATTGAACAGTTGACCAAACTCAAATGGATCGATAGACCGATCCAATCCTATAAAAAGGGACACCGGGATAAGTAGACCTTACCTCAGAAACTTCTTCCTCCTCCTCCCTATTTCGTCGATTGAATCCGAAACCTCCAATTCCTTTGATCCGAAGCTTCCAACCCCTTCGGCATGCCTCGGTAACAAGCCCTAAAACTTTTCTTTTCATTTCCTTTTAAGTAATATATTTTTTTTTATCAAATTATTTCATTGTAGCCAAAAATGCCGTGTTGAACAAGGTTCCTCCCATCCGACCTATGACCCTAGATTTTATCCGAAAAACTTAGGTTATCCTTTGAAACTACAACACATGAAGTTATAGTGACCCGATACTTAGATAGTGACTTTTTCCACACCTACTAGCCAAACATATTTAAGATAATCAACTATTATGCCCTAGCACAACTGGTTTATTGCAACCATCCTATCAATGTTGATTACTACGCTGAGTTCTACCACAACCTCACTCCTATAGATGTCCTGCATTATAAGACTAGGGATGCTACCATGGACTTGCGTTTTGACATTGAGACCATTATGAACATGTTAAACCTTAGAGAGTCCAACAATATGTTTCATTGTTTCCCTAAATACCCTAAACATTTACCTGAACCTTATGCACATCTCACCTTAGACATCATGCATCAAGAGTTCTTCCATACCCCTTACCATAAAAAGATACATGCAGTCAACCTAAGCATATAGGACAACATACTTTACAAGTTTATTGTAAATTGTTTCCTTCCACTATCCACTAGAGACCAGTCAATCATTAGACCCTACCACTTGTTCATGATGTATGCATTCAAACATAAGCTAGAGATAAACATTGGACTACTAATCTTTAGGGACATCATCTATTATTCAAGAAATAGTACCTCCGGAAGGGTACATATCGCCTATTGCCACATTATCATCAGACTCATGTTAGCCTTAGGGGTAAACACTACATTTGGTAAGGTTAGATTCTTATTTGATGACTTTGAAAAAATAGGACTTAGGCACTTGTCCTTAGTTGGCATAAGACAAAAGCAGATGGGACCTTCTTTTACAAGGCTCGGCGACGACCTGCACAAGCAGAGGAGCTTAAAGAGGAAGAACCTGAAGAAGCTGAACTAGATATTCCTTTACTTGGGCTACCCGCACCTGACTATGCCCAGCCCGGACCCTCATTTACTCAGACTGGCACCTCACAGCTGGACGATTCCGATGCCTGATTATGAAAAATCATCTACGGATGCCTAGACTTGATCAATGGACAGATCGACCCTCTTCGGTAGCAGATGGTCGATTAGCATCACTTGCTCTCACAGCAGAGTCGGCAGCAACACAAGAAAATGATGGATATGCTGCGAGGTTGGTAGTTCATCCAACATCCCCCTCCCTCTTCTAATTAGAGTTAGCTTAGTTTACTAGGTCCATTTTGCTATCTTGACTTAGTCAAGTCTAAACTCACTTAGTAGTTCTATTTTTCTTGACTTGACTTATTGATGTGGAACCCATGTTTGATTAGCAGCAGTTTGATGAGCATGTTTGGACTGTAGGACTTATTTTTTGCTGCTTTAAAAGTTGTTTAAATTAAATTATAGCAAGCATTAAAGTTTTTAAGTATTCCTTCTTTTAATTACAAATATTACTTAATCTATTTTCAAATGTCCTCTAATTTTTCAATATTTTTAAAAAATGATTAGGAATTTGATAAATAGTTTTTGAAAAAAAATTAACTTCAAAATTATTTTTTTCTTGTTTACTTAAAAATTATTTTGAAAATCTATTTTCTATGTTAAAGATATTTTTTAAAAATATTTTGAAAATAAATTTTTTATGTTCAAAATATTTTTGAAAAATCTTTTGAAAATTTATTTTTATGTTCAAAATATTTTTGAAAAATCTTTTGAAAATTTATTTTTATGTTCAAAATATTTTTGAAAAATATTTTAAAAATCTATTGTTATGTTAAATATATTTTTGAAAAATCATTTGAATATCTATTTTCTATGTTAAAAATATTCAAAAAATATTTTTGAAAATTTATTTTCGAAAAATCCTTTTGAAAATATATTTTCTCCCTTAAATTTGTTTTTTGAAAAAACTTTTTCAAAATCTATTTTCAAAAAATATTTTTGAAAAATCTATTTTCTATCTTAAAAATATTTTTGAAACATTTTGTTGAAAAGAATATTCTATCTTAAAAATATTTTCAAAACATCTTGCTGAAAATCTTTTGGAAATAACTTTTTGATAACTTGAAAAAAAAATTAACACTAATACTTGAATTTTGTGGTTATGGGTCTCCTTGTTGATTTTTTTTTTATGTATGCCAAAGAAAGAGATAATAGTTAAACGTTTTTAGAAAAGTTAAGTATTTTTCAAAAATCTCAAGGATATTAATTTTAAGGGGAGATTAATTTGAATGGGAGTTTTTTTGAAAATACTCAATGAAATTTTGTTTTGTATTTTCTTATCTTTGAACCAGATTATCATAATCAAAAAGGAAAAGATTATTAGTGTAGAGAACATCAAATAATCGAACTTATATTTTGATATTGACAAAGGTTCAAAGTTAAGGGTAATTATGATCTAACAAAGTTGATCAAATGTGCATGTAGCTCAACCTGGAAAGTCCTAGTAGGTCAAGTTGACTGGATACTAGGCAAGTTAAAGCCCTAGCAGGTCAGTTGGACTGAATACTAGGAAGGAAGTCTTAGCAGGTCAAGGACACCAGGCAGCTTAGTCTAGAAGGGTCAGTGGACTAAACATCTAGCAGGATGGACTTGATGGAGATCAAGTTAGAAGAAAGTCCTATAGGTCAAGTTATCGGATGTTGAGTAGAGGAAGCTCAAACGAGTCTAGAAGATCGGAGGTTTGACCAATGGTAAATTTAGGTAAGCTCCTAGAGTGAAGTGGTTCTTCCAAAAAGAAGAATGGGTAAGGACGAGTCCTCTTTATGGGGACAACCTTAGGCGACGGTTCGACTAAGGGATTTACTCGAATTCTGAAGTCGAGATCGGACAGTTAGACAACTATCATACTCAATTATATATGTTTCATATAGTACTGTGCTAACTTGGTTTTGCAGGATCGGTAAATCGATCGCCCTGATCGATAAACCAAAAAGGATCGGTAAACCGAAAGGCTGGATTGGTCGACCAAACGTTGACTTGTCAGGCGAGTCATCCTATGTGTTGACGTAGCATCTGACATGGACTGGATGAGTCGTGGATTACTAACGTGGCACTAGATAAGGTTGACTAGCTAACGTGGCAAGGGATCGGTCAAGGATAAGGACCGCAACACTGACGTGGCAAAGGAACATCATCGACGAGTTGGCATGGTGGAAAGGGACTGGACCAAGGCCAGATTGGTAGACTGATCAACCGGATCTGGATCTGATATCTACGTCGATTGATATACCGATCAGGCGGCTCGGTAGACCTATCTGGATCTATAAAAGAATCCCTCGAGCCGAGACTTCTCAATCCATTCTCAAGTGCTCCTACTCTCACCTCGCTCTGAAACGCCGACGCTACGATGACTTGTTGCTTCGACAACCATACTCATCTCTGAATCCATTTTGTCGGTATACTTGTATTTTCGTAATCGTCTTTGGTGCTTTTATTATCCCGGAACGATAGGCTTGTTACTGTTCATTATCTTTGTAATGACGAGTCTCTTTCTCTATTGAGAAAGAGACTAATAGTAGATTGCCCATTGAAAGCGATCCAAGATCGCGGGCCTTGGACTAGCAATCGTAGGCTGTGAACCAAGTAAAAAAATAAAGGTGTCTTTGTGTGCTTGAGCTTCTGCTTATTTCCGTTGCTTACTTTGAAAACGTTAAAAGAAGTTTTAAATGAGAAAAAGTGATGTGTTATTCACCCCCTCCCCCTGCTCCTAGCGTTTTTTTATCTTATATATTATACACAAGTGAGATGTTAGGATGATGAACTAAGTTCAATGTGCAAATTTGATGTATCTAAATGAGCTAAGTATCATCAAAACAAATAGATTTTACATGACTAATCATGAGGAAAGCTAATGTGCAAGTGATGTTCATTGAGCCCATAGATCAAGGTTGGAAATTAGGTTTGAAAATCATTTCACAATCATTTTGGAAAACCTTGGTGAAGTCTATTTGCTGATAGGAATCACCATTGATTTAGTTGATATAAAGTTAGAGTAAAATATTGAAGTTTTCAATGGTTTCCAACTTTATATCATTATTTGAAAATAATATATATTTTCATAAAAAATAATTTTTTCCTAATAGTATTTGACGTAAGTAATGTCTGTATGAAATTTCATGATTTTTTTCAAAAAATGTAGAATTACTTATGTATTTCTGAAATTTGATCTGGAAATTAAAATTGCAGGTTTTCAATCAGCAATCGATTGTTGTCAGGCAGCAATCGACTGTTGGCTGTGTTTTTGACTAAAATAGATTTTTTTAAGTCATTTAAGCTCATTCTTATGTATATTAACTATCTATAACCTTCTGATATGCTTGGATAACATTCAAAGGTGATTTTCTTGATAAAAATGAGAAAGGGAAGTTAAAAAGAGAATAAATGGAATTGAGAGGAGGTTTAGGTTCACGGCTAAATCTTTAACCTCTTAACTTAGATTTTTTAATATCCTAAAGGTTTAGGAACTCCAAATCATTGTTGGTGCAATGATTGAAGTTGGAGCATACTTTAAGGGTGAGGTCCTCCTTAAAGGCATGATTTATATATGAAAGGAGGATAATGAAAAAAAAAATTGAGTGAATGAATGAATGTATGCTCAAGGTTGAGCATCGGAGACAATGGAAAGTAGAAAACTTTCATTGTAATGATTGGAAGTTAGGAATGAAAGAAGAAAATGAATTTTGAGAGGATGTGTTTTTTATGTGTGCCAAAGGGGGAGAATGAAGGGTTCAAGTTAGGAAATCTTCATTGGCATGAGAAGTAGGATGTTGGGCTAATGGTTTAGCCTAACTTAAACATATTGGCAAACATCGAAAAAGGAAAACTATTGGTGCAATCAATCTCTGGTCAAGGTCGACAAAATTGACCAAACTCGAGTTGACTCGAATTAGGATTTCGATATTTAATCAATATGTTAGTTAATCGAGTGAGACGTCAAGTAGGTCAAAGTTGACTGAATACTTGATAGTCAATCAATATGTTAGGTTAGTTGAGCAAAGAGTTAAGTAAGTCAAGGTTGACCGGATACTTGACAAGATACAGAAAGTCTAAGTGGGTCATGGGTGATTGGACACTTGGCGATCGAAAGTCCAATATGGAGTTGGTACGAGACAAAAAGTCCAAGTGAGTCATGGGTGATCGAACACTTAGCGGTCGGAAGTCCAATAGGGGTTGACATAAGAAGGGAAGTCCAAGTGGGTCATAAAGGATCAAACACTTGGCATGAGAAGTGAAGTCCTAGCAGGTAATGGAGGATCGAACATTTGATAATGAAGGGTCTAGGCATATCAAGGTTGACCGAATGTCAGGCAACGAGGAAGTCCTGGAAGATCAAGGTTAACAGGATGCCAAGCAACGATGAAGTCTCGGCATGTCAAGGTTGACCATATGTTAGGCAACGAGAAATCTCGGCAGGTCAAGGTTGACCAAATACTGAGCAAAAAAAGTACTGGTAGGTTGAAGTAAATCGAATATCAGGCAAGATGAGAATTCAACTTTGGTAAGGCTAAAATATGAGAATTAGTCGATTGATTGGGTGAATTGATCGATCGATGGACTTTAAACCTAGAAATTGGGATTTGAGGTGTTTTTAGGTTTTGCTATAGTAATTGGAGTTACTACTACATGGTGGCAAAAGAAGAAACGCTAAAGCCTAAAGCCTGAAAATTAGGATTTACTATAATAATTAAGGTTTTCTATAGTAACTTTAGTGTTTGCTATAGTGGTCGGGTTTAAGGTTTATTGCTACTATGTTTTTTCTACAATGGTAATCAATTGTTGGGTTTAAGCAATCGATTGATAGCATTGTAGCAGAGAACATAACTTTGCGAAATAGATTGTTCTATTCGACTAGAGTCTACCAGTCGGTTACTATGATTCAACAATCGACTGATAGCAGTCAAAATATATGGAAAAGGTCGTTCTACAAATTTAAATGGTCGAATATGATGTAGCAGTCGATTGATGAAGTCTAGCAATTGGCTAGTAGGTGAAAATCAGCCCGAGCAACAACCTTTAAAAGAGGGTTTCGAAGGAAATCCAAGGTGTCGGTTCTTGAAGGTTTGAGCATGAAATGATGTTGCATTTTTGGACCAACAAAAGGCAATTCCAAGGAACATGAAAGCGTCCAAAGGAAGATTCCATTTGTAAAGTTGTTTATTCTTTTATTTGTATTTGTATGCTTGTTGTATTTGTTATAAGAACAGGTTGTAAGAGAACAGACAAAAGTAGACAACAGACAAAAAAAATTGATGGAACTATGAAATCAAAACCTAATGTTTGGAAAAATGAGAAATGAGATTTTATTCTCCTTTGAGTTTGGATTCACCTTGCCATCCATGCCTTTGATTCCTCGAGGTGTAGCGTATCCAACAAAACCGAACCCTTAACAATATCCTGAGATCCGATCTGTCACAACTCTAGCTGTATACCAACATGGAATTAGGCAATTAGTATCCCTGATGTGATCTCAAAATGAATCATCTAGAAGAAAGAAGTACACCATGGATTACTTCTCCGAATTTTTGAGAAGGCCTCCCTAAGTGCTTCAGATGTAGTTCGCTTGTTAAGTCCTACGGAATTAGGACAAAATTTGCAAATGTGATCATTAGAAACACTACATGAAAAAGAAAACGAAAACCACTCAGCAAATCAACAATGATATTTTGATTTGGGCACAGAAGAGGTCTACTGATTTTAGCGTTGATTTTCCCAAGAAACAAGAAAAGTTAAGCCTGTAATGCACGTAACTAAGATGGATCCTAACCCAAGGCTCAGTATTATAAATTTTTAAAATTCCCTAAATGTAATATATCAGAATAAAATTTGAATGCTCGTTATCTGGCAAATCTGTTCCATCGCTTATTATCACATCATAACTCTAAAAAACATGCAGCAATTCGGTTCGGTTCATTAATTTATTGTTTGCTGACATTGAATACAAAGAAAACTATCCCAATGTTTACAATTTTTCATCTTGTCCACTTCAATATTGGCACTTTCACATGCAGGCAATATCACCTAAACAATGTCATGCCATTTGAAAGTGATCATTTAGCTGCTGAATTCCATGTTTCTCAAAAAGATGATTGAGGATTTTGGAAGTTACAAGTCTCTCGTGGTCCTCCTGTGTTTGGGATCCATTTGGATATACATTAAGTCCTAATCATCACACAGAAGAAGCAAATGAAATGATTACTATGTTTCAAATTAACAGAATAAGAAAGTGTTGGGCCAAAAATGAGAAAGTTCAATTACAAAAATTAATTTTATGTAATTTGAACATCTCATTACAAGATGTTGATAATTTACGTATTAACATTAATTGATTTAATGGAACATATAAGGAATTAAGGTTACCCTTTAGAGCAGGCTTTCAACATCGGATCTACGTTCCAAACCACCAAGTCAGTCTTCTTGATGTTCTCTCATGACTCAACTATGTAGTATATGTGGACACATCATATATATATATATATATATCTAAACATAATTATTCTATATAATAATATAGAATAGTTATCTTCTTGCCATAGTTGATCTTGATCAAATCATATCATATCTAGAATATTATGATAAGTTTTTGTAAAAATTTAATCTAAATCAATATTGTAAATAGCAGTAGGCGGTGGCGGAGCATTTTCTAGCTCACACCCTAAAAATTTGGTATCAAAACCTAAAGATGCTTAGGACCACGAATGACTTCTAAAAATCTAGAAGAATTTCACCGACTCGACTTTCTAGATCTAGCTTCTCAATATCCAGCTAGAAGAATTATTACTTCCGATTAACAAACACATAGGTGTTATGTTAAATCTTGGAAACATGTCCACTGCCTCCATAATAGTAATCTTCAACTGAATACTATTATGGATTTATTACTCAGTATAGGATCCACACTAGAAGCTCAACAAAAACAAAACAAAAACTTACTTGCTCAAGTATCTTTTACTTTTGCTCAACAAACAAAGAATATAAGTGAGCTACGAAGAAATATTGACTACTTAAAAGAATCTCAAGAGTCTTTAACTCGATACTTTAGTCAACAAAGCGTACTTAGTAAAGAGACTGTAAGCCTTTCTAAACTTGTTGAAGAAAACAAGCTTAGAAATTTTGAACTCCAAGCCAAAACCGTCCTACTCCAACTTAAGGATTTAATTACAAACAATAACACCCAGTTAAAAGAAAAACTTAACGGTCTGCATACTATACTTGAAGAGATCAAGTATAAATGAACAAATTGAACTTCAAAAATACTTATTACGACGAAACCCTAGACTATTCCAAACAATACTCGAAATCCAACGAAAATGGATACTGTAGTCTTGAATTTACTGAAAAATGAGACCAAGTCTTAGTTCAACAGAACATTACTATAATAGCACTTTTAACATTATTACACTACAGAACTTCTTTGGTAGAAAGCAAGTTGTTATCCTTAGAAAAATAACTACTAAAAACTACCCAAGTCACTGAGTGGAAAGCAACTTTAGACAATATTAACAAAGACTTAGGAAAGTTATCCTTAGGAAAAACAATTATCAGAAAGTCTCAGGAGACTTATAAATTTTTAACTTACAATGACTCTCACAATAACTCAAACTGAGCCATTTACTGGTTCCTCACAAACGGTAAGGAGACAAACATAAACAAACACTTCTTCTTGGCTAGACACCATGCTCACAAGAAGAAATAATTTTTCTAATACTTCAAACCTCAGGTTAGAAGAACTAATTGATATTGAACAAGATTTAAACATCTTTTCAAATGAGCAATTGACTGCTCTTAATCCTAGGTGATTATATAGCCAGGGAATACTTAACCTTTTCACCTCTATTTTTAGACATCATAGACAAGAATCACTCCACCTCCTAGATGGAGGAGAGGTAAGACTCAACTTGATGATTGATGAATCAGCCAGATTACTATTCAATCGCAAACATAATTATATACACTTAGGATTGATAGTATTTGGACTATGAGGACTTACAAGAGCCAGATTAGGAGGAAATGTTTTACTAGTTTTATATGACTCTCATCTCTTAGATAAGGAAAAAGCCATTATAGGACTAATAGAAGTAGATATGAATGTCAATTTAGGCATCACTTATTTATGCCCAAATTTTAATATCATCATAAGAGACTTTGTGAAACATATTAAAATACATGTCCAAGCTAAAGGATATAATCAATTTCAAGGAGATAACATCCAACTAGATATAATCTTCTTAGGAAAAACCATGAATCACATCCACAATCACTTTAAAATCATAGTCACAAACATGATAGAACCCTTACTTCTAAAGGCATACATTTTCTTAAACCAAGAGAATTCAATTAAGAAACTTTAGCAGGATTGGAATGGACCATTAGTCTTGATAATCCTGATATCACACTTAAACCAACATCTTCTATCGTTTATAAAGATAGACATGAGAAACTTTCTGTTAGATTCTCAGGATATCAGTCATCTACTTCTCATACAACAGAAGAAGATACTTTGGAAGAAGTAGATAACTTAAACCTTATGCTTAGACAAGATGATGATCATATTAGTGTATTAAGACAACTAGGAGACAGACACTTAAAACTGATACAACAAAGAAAAATTATACAAGCTAGTACCTAGGCATATCATTTTAATCTCATGAACAAATCAGAAGAAGTCAAAACTTTTTTTGGAGACTTAGACGAATACGTATATATGCCCTCAGAAGTTGCTAGTCAGCTAACCAATGAAGACTTAGAAGAACTGGAAGAATTTGATAAGAAACATCATAAATTAGAACATAATTGGATCTTATATTTCGATGAAGACCGAAATATAATAGCCCAAAAATTTGAAGATGATACTGATAGTATTTCAGGTTCAGCAAAAGACTTAATGAATACAGGAGAATCCTCAGCTTCTACTCCTTACAATGTACGAATGTCAAAAAGTACCATGGGAACCATAGATTATGGTCAAGGACACCCTCCTAGATGAAAGGTAGTACCTTATACCAATAACAATCCCTTGGTTAGAACTATAGGAAAAAAGAAGGTTACTAGAAGTAACCTTCTTGGTAAGAACTCTGTGCTACTTAATATAACTGAGTGCGACCCTCAGTTATTTGATACTTATTTAGAGCAATGGATAATATCAGTAAAATGAGACTGTCAAGCTAAACACGAACTTGACATAGAAACAGGAGATGTTATTATCAGGATAGGAGAAACTACTTAGTAGATGTAGCTAGAGCATCCTGGGAAGCTTTTAAGCTAAAATTCCCAGAAGAAGTTACACGAATTGCTTTATAAGGCAATAATATAATGAATTTATGCTATGTCATTCATAGACTTTTAACAACAAGAGATGTCAATACAGGATTAGATATTAGACAAAGAGAAGTAATAAGAGATTTAGAACAACTTCAACTATTTAGTTGGAATTATATCAAATCTTTCTGTAATGACTTCCTGGCAATGACTATTGTCTTTGGCAATTATTGCAACTCAACTCTAGGAGAAAGACTTTTAGTAAGCTCCCTAGAGATTTAGGAAAGCAAATACATAAATCTTGGACTGACCAAAATGTACCTACACTCTATGATAACATAGGAGTAGGGATACAACATATACTTGCTAAACTTAAGAAAAATGCACTTATATACAAATACAAAAACAATTGAAAAATCAACAATATGATTTTTGTAGCCAAATCTATACACCACAACAATATAGGTCTATGAGCCAAAAGAATTACAGAAATAAAAGACTGATGATTACCCAGAAGCCTAAACTTAAACCCAAAAAGGCTTATTACCTTAGGAAGAGCAAGGCTAAGAAACCTTGTCTTAATAAGGAAAAACATGTGCGCAAATTTAAGCTAAAGAAAATATATACCAACACTATAACTTGTTTGCCTGTAATGAACCAGGACACTTATCTTCTGTCTATCCAAATAGAAAGAATCTCTATAGTAGAGAAGCAAAACTTATAGGTTGTACGAATCTGGACATAGTGGAAATTCAGTCAGACGTATCAGATATATCTTCCATCTACTTGATCATTTCAATAGATGTTATGGAAGAAATAACTTCTCCATCAGAATATACATTGATTAATTCTTTTCTCTAATGTCCATAGGGATTAGTGGAGAAATACGAACTTACTTCTCATGGATTAGTAGAAAAATATGGACTTAATTCCACCCTTGACGACCTAGATGAATAAGTACTAGGAAATTTAAACTTAATGTATCACCAATATATACCACAAACTTTCAGTGACTTGATCTCTGACCAAAGAACTTGTCTTTATAACTGGAATTTAAAGGATGGAACAGATAATATCCCATGTTTTATATGTGATTTTATCCTTCTATTATCAAACGAGGAACTTGCAAACTTTGCAAGAAGCAATGTTGTAATCTTTGCTTAGAAACTATTTTTCATTTCACAATCCCCATAGTACATACTGTTAAGGGAAGTACGCGAAATATCTTACTAGAAACACGAGTTTTTGTACTTCAAACACGACTAAATCTATTGGAAGCTGAAATAACACAGCTTCAGTAGAATTCTACTCCTAACCCAAATAAAGGGAAAGGTATAGTAATCATCGAGGACACAGAAAATATCAATTTAGTTTTTATCAAAACATCAAGTATCTGTAATACTGTTCACTTAGTAGATATACACGTCCAATGTTCTTTAAACATGCATGGACATGAACTGACTTTACATGCTTTTCTGGATAGCAGAGCTACTACGTCTACTATTGATGAAGCTTTCTTACTTTCTGTTTTACCTAGTACCTTGATAAAATTGATCAATACACCACTCGTCAATACCCAATTTGATGGACAACATCTTTCTTGCAATAAATTTATCAAGAATGTACAAATCATGTTCTACACCAATTGTGGTACTTTTAGTACTCCGATTCTTCTTAATCAATTATGGGTTCGACCGTTACCCCATAAGAACATCCACTTAATTCTTGGCCTCAATTTCTTACTTATGTCTGAACGGACTTTATTATTAACCAAAGACTATGCAGTCTTTTTTCTACTCCAGTTATTGCCCCTATTCTCTCCGACTATCCATCAGAGGTTAGCACTGTGAAGCGCTACTATATCTACACTTGCTTTAGCTCCAACTGAACCTAACTATCCATGTACAATCAAAGGGTCCTGTAAAAAGAAAGAAATTTGTCAAGTATAGGTACAGTCGAAAAACTAGAATTACATGGCTATACTAGCCTTGAGGAATTAGATGAAGTTTTAGAAGAAGACAATACGGTTCCTCAGGATTTCATCAATCCAACATACTTATTAACCTTAATTAAAACCCAAAGTGACTTAGACTCCTTGATCTCTAAGCTAGAGAAATTAGAAATTATAGGAGAAAATCCCATAAAATACTGGGAAAGGGATAAAATATACTGTAAATTGAATATTATTAATCTTGATCTAACTATTAAAGAACAAGACTTGAATTATACCAATTGGGAAAGACAAGAGTGTAAAATGCATATTGCCCAACTCTTACAACTAGGTGCTATCCAAAAATCAAACTCAAGACATAGAAGTCCTGCCTTTATAGTAAATAAAGGAGTTGAACAGAAAAGAGGACAATCAAGAATGATATTCAATTATAAACGTCTCAATGATAATTATCATGAAGACGACTATAAAATACCAAATAAAGATCGACTTCTTAACAAAATATAGAATTCCAAATGGTATTCCAAATTTGATATGACATCTGGATTTTGGCAAGTAAAAATGCATCCCTCCTCTATAGAATGGACTGCATTCTCTTGTTTAGAAGGACATTTTGAATGACTGGTAATGTCATTTGGACTTAAAGTAGGCCCTCAGATTTTTTAACAAAAAATGGATGATATATTCCGAGAAATAACTTCAGCTACTTGTGTCTATATAGATGATGTCTTAGTCTTTTCTAAAACCAAAGAAGAACACTTTGCACACTTACACATGATTTTTAACCTCTTTGAGAAACATGGTTTAATAATTTCAAGAAAGAAAATGAAATTAGCTACAAGTCATATAGATTTCCTTGGAACAGAAATTGGACAGGGAAAATTTTCCCTCTAAGCTCATATAGCTACCAAGATTTAAGAGTTTCTTGATAAAATGGAAGAAATTAAAACTCTCAGATCTTTTCTTGGACTTTTAAATAATGCAAGACCATACCTCAAAGATATTGAAAAAATAAGTGGTTCTTTTTATAATAAAACTTCACTTACTAGCCAAAGATATTTTAACCAACAAGATATTAATCTAGTCAAACAGATCAAGACACTAGTTAAACAACTTCCAGTACTTACTTTGCCTTTAGTCTTTGACTATTTAGTTATAGAAACAAATGGTTGTAAATTAGGATGGGGGGAGCCCTATTTAGAAAATTCTCTAAATACGATCCTAAAACCTCTGAAGCTTTATGTCGATACGCATCAAGTAAGTATAAAGAAAAATGACATCTTACTTCATTAGATTATGAAATCTTAGCAGTTATTTATTGCCTTGACTCCTTCATGCTATTTTTTTGTAGTAAGGTAGAAATCACTATAAGAACTTATTATGAAGCTATAGTCAGATACAGTCAACAAACTAAAGGAACCAGAAAAGGATTAGGCTCCAAAAGATGGATTAAGTTTGTTAACACCATAATCAATACAAGATTAAAAATAAATTGGGAACACATAAAAGGAACTAATAATTCTCTAGATGATACATTATCTCGACTTTTGCATTAAAACCAACAATTATTTTATGTACATGAAAACTTACTTATGAATAAGCAAAAGAAAGTGAGGACTTATGGATATAAAACCATGAAATTTGGTTTCCAAGAACTTCAACAGTATACAAGAAGAGATGATACTTTTCAAATTGATCTCAGATCAAAACTAGACCATATACAACAATGCCTCATAGACAATATATAGAATATCCTAACAACACTAGGGATTTTTAATCACAAAATTGCTATCATCAATGCACTTTCCAATTACTTTATAACAACCGTCCAAAAATCTATGGGGAAAAAGTTTTCTTGCTATGCTATATTTTCAAACACTCAAGCCGGCCTCTACTTAGATTGGGATGAAGTAAAAATTGCTACTATGGTTTGTAACAAACCATCTTACAATGGATTCTATTCCTTAGATGAAGCACTTGATGCAATTTAGGCTAAAGTTGGCCCCAACTTTTTCTTTATCCCACTACTTACTACAGAAAAAGACCTAGAAGCATCTGAGAGTACAAATATAAACGACAGTTATCTTCAATCTACCACTACTTCTAACGAAAAAGATAGTGACTTATAATCTGTGCCTCTCAAGACGCAAAGACCCATGAATTATCAGTCCCTTGAGATTCTTCAAGCAAAGGCAGGTAAACACTCAAAAAGTTTTCTCTCCAGATCTAAAATTTACCAGAAGCTATTTCAATTTATATTAAAACCTTGGAGATACTTCTACTTTCAATTAGTTTTTAGAACTTGGTGAAACAGTTAATTGGTTTCATCAGAATCCAACTCCTGACATTAATATAATATACGATGAAGAATATAATTATGAACTTAAATGCCAAAAGACATTTCCCCAATGTGAAAACCAAGAAACCATCTCCTTTGGATGTCATTACCAACTTCTATACTCTTTCCGAAGAGCAAACATTCACTATGAAAAAATCGTTAATAAAAACTACATAGGCAAACTTATCACACCCTTTACCCTACTAGATTACAGACTTCTAAACCAATTATGGGTCCATGATCTTGATGTTATCCAAAACTTTCCATACAAACTTGGCATCATTCTACAATATGCCCTAGAAGAAAAAAAAATTATGTTATGCTCATTCGACAGCTCAGCTCTAGAATGGCAAAACTTAAAACTTGAGCCAGCAAGATATCTTATCAAACTAGACACACAAGGAGTCAATATTCACACACTAGCTTTTGAAGAACACCCCTCCAATCCTAACAAAGAATGGCTCACTCCAAAACCGCTTGAAGAACAATTAAAACATTGGAGGTCTTCAGTTCAAGGCAGTTCTTGGTTGTGGGATCCTTACCAAGACTCACTTGAATTCACACTTGCAAGAGAAATATTTACTGAAAAAAATTATTGGCCAAAAGAAATGAGCACCAGTTTCTTTCCTTTTAAATATTCTACTCAGCATGCAGCTCATTGCCATTTTTACCAAAAGAAAAGTAAAGACTGATATGCACAGCATAAACCAAGCCCGACTCCTTCACCAGCATTCTCTACCTCAACTTTACCACAATCACCACAATCCATGGGCTATGCAGAAGAAGCTAACCTTATCAACATGATGGAAATATGACTCAAAAGTAACTTTTGAGGGCACTAACTCTCTTGTACTTGGGATATGCTCTCTCACCAACTTATAGCTGGAAGCACTCATTAAAGCTCTACAGGTATCTAGCACTCTCAATAATGCATCCTGATTCATCACACACTCAAAAGATGCTCAATAATTCAACTACATTAGTTGGATTGCTTTTCTCTCGCTTCTCCTCACCTCTCCTCTCCTCCTATAAAACCACCTTGTAGCCTGCGTGCTTCAGCATCAAGAAGAACAACCCCCAAGCTTGTAATCTCTCTTGTAATCCCTTGTAAGTCTTTAAGAGCTTTCTAATTTCCTTTTCTGAATTTCCTAGTTACAACTTCCTAGTTTGTACTAAGTTTGTTAACTACTTATGTAAAGTAGTAATTGTACTTTCTGTAAGTAAGTGTGTTATGGCAGCCTAATATACTTATCTAGGCCTAAGAAGGCTCTAGTTTTCTTATCTCTTTTGGTTCAAGAATCCTCAGACCTTATCTAACTATACACATTTGTAGAAAGGTAACTATCTAAGGGAGAGAATGGAACTGTTCTCTTTTTTAACTTGTAAATCATGTGCTGGCTAAGTAAGGCTAAAAGGTTGATAGCAGCTTAGCGTAAGACCTGAAGACGTTGGGGTAAAGTTTGAAACTCTAATAGGTGAGGCTCACTGGTGAGAACCATAAAGAAAAAGAAAATTATCCTCCAAAGTGCCTAGATCCACCCACAAAATCATAACTCTTACAAACAACTGGAATTTCCAACTCACACCGTAAAAATTTTAGGCAGTTGATTTTTTAATTATTTTTTATACATAATATTATACATAATCTTCCTTGGTTGGTTATATTAACTAAAAATATGTAAAAAAAATTTAATATATATATATATGTAAAAACATTAATACATAATCCTCCTTGAGATAATTTTATTAGGTTTTCATTAAGTATATTTAAATTATCCTAATAATAGCTAAGAGTTGATTAAAAATATTAACCTAAAATATTTAATTGAACCTAAGTTAAAAACCTAACTCCGGCCTCTTACCACTTATCATTGTTTCGCTTACAACCCGCGCGACGAGTCCAAAGCATCGTCATGACCCCGGGACGTGTCTAGATGCATCGTCGGGACCGTGCGACTCGTTTGGATGCTTATTCGGGACTACGTGACGCATCTGGTTTCGTCATCGGGCTCGAGCGATGCTTCCAGGCCCATCGCCGGGCTCGGGCGATGCGTCCGGGCTCATGGCGCGCCTGCACCGAAGCCGTTTGACCGCCTAAAGCACTGCCTAATGCAAAGGCGATGCGATTGATGACCACCTCTCACCTCGATTGTAATCTCGACCGCCATTTAGAACACTGATCTAGATAAATTTGACAATTTCTTATCGTCACTATCACTATCAAGTATCTTGTCATGTGTACAATACACATGCCATTATATTTTATTTTCTACTATAATTTTGATAAATTATAACTCTTATAATTTATTTGAATCTCACTTGAGCCATCAAAGGAATCTGATCGGACCCAATTTGATTAAGGTCCAATAAATTAATTTTGACCTAGTCAACTCTTAACTAGTGAAAATAATTAATTAATCATATTTTATTCTACTAAAAGAATGAGATTGCACTCTTAATACAATTGGAATTACTGAAGCTTATAATCAATAAATATATCCTCTGATTGATCGATCTTACATATCAACCCCACCCTACCGATCAACTAGAACATCTGAAATAGACTACCATGATCCAATTAGATATTCACAATTAATCAACCTTCATCTTCTATTTGACGATCCCATGTGATCTCATCACGTCATTAATTCAACAATTAAAGTTGAATTACTGAGCTCAGATTTTACTATCTATTAGAAGAACTCATGAGTTATGATCATGCATATTAATTAGGTGACAGATTTCATATTGTGAATACATGTTCTTCATTATTTCACTTTATTTCCCAATATTAACCAATAGTTTGATCTCACTATAGGTGTTTCAAAGAACTTCAAGTTAATAATCGAAGTTCATTATCCACAAGATAGTAATCGAAATTCATTATCCGCTCAAGATTAAGATCTTATGAACAATAATCAAGTAAAATTAGATTTGTGTGATCAAATCACAATTCTAATTTCACGCGGTTCAATCCAATACATTAAAATGTATCACCAATTTTATTACTAAGCCAAAGATAGACTTAATAAAATTGAGACAATCTTGTCAAAATAAATTGTCCATGTTTATTTATCGATCATGGACAATGATTCTTTGGATTGAATTATAAATCAAATCATTCTATATTTAACAACTCAAACACTCAATTTATAGTCTTATACAAGCCATAGACACATGCAATGCTCAAAACAATATTATTTAAGTTTTCCAACTTGTCTCATAGCAAATGAGACATGTCTAATATACCCATATTCTGAATATATCCCTCAAAACTCTCAGCTAGTAAACTTTTAGTGAAAGGATCAACAAGATTTTCTACAGACGCTATCTTGCACACTATCATGTCTTCTCGTTGAACAATATCCCTAATTAGGTGATACTTTTGTTCAATGTGTTTTCCATGTCGATGGTTTTTAGGTTTTTTTGCATTTGTCACTGCTCCACTATTATCACAGTACAAAGTAATGGCCTTGATGCAGAAGGAACAACCACAAGGCTTAACAAAAACTTTTTCATCCATACGATTTCTTTTGATGCTTCACAAGTTGTCACGTATTCCACTTCCATTGTGGAATCAGCAATACAAGATTGCTTGATACTCCTTCAAACAATGGCACCACCATCTAGTGTGAACACTATTAGATCAATCAATCATTCGAATATTTATTGATTATAAGTTTTAGTTATTTCAATTGGATTAAGAGTGTAATCTTATTTTTTTAGTGAAATAGAATGAGATTAATAAATTATTTTGACTAGTTAAGAATTGACTAGGTCAAAATTAATTTATTGGAGTTCAATCTAATTGGGTACAATCAAGTCCCTTTGGTAGCTTGAGTGAGATTTAGATAAATTATAAGAGTTATAATTTAATAAAATTGTAGTAGAAAATAAAATATATTGGACTAATATTGACATGTATATTGTACACATGACAAGATACTTGATAGTGATGGCAAGAAATTGTCAAATCTTTATCTAGATAAAGTTTTCACAAAAACTTATCATAATATTCATGATATGATATGATTTGATCAAATCAAACTATAGCAAGAAGATAATTATTCTATATTATTATTATATATAATAATTATGTGTAGTCCTATATATATGGTGTGCCCACACATACAAACATATACTACAGAATTGAGCCATTGAGAGAACATCAAAGAAAGACTTGGAGGTTTGAAGCATAGATCCGACATTGAAAGCATGCTTCAAGGGTAACCTCAATTATTTATATGTTCCATTAAATCAATTCATGTTAATATGTAAATTATCAAGATACTATAATGAGATGTTCGAATTACAGAAAATTAATTTTTGAAATTGAACATTCTCATCTTTGCCCAACAATTGGTATCAGAGTCACGTTTTGATATTGTTACGTATTTGGAATTGATTTATATGTGTTAGTTAAGGATATATGATTATGTGGTGGATGATGAACAATTTATGGCCTTAGAATTTTTGTATTGTAATCAATATTTTATTTCAAGTTTGTAACCAAGGGGTGGATTACGACTCCATAATTTTTCCTTGTGAATCTTAAGTTTTTTTTTGGAAGCACTTGTGCATATACATTTTGTATGTAAATGAAATTGGAGGACCAAAGTGCATCTTCTTCCAACCGTGGGTTATTGTAGTGATGTCTGGATAATTTCCTTACATGTCTGATCAAAAGTGACGCAGGGGAGAGCGGACGATGATGATCACATTGAAGTGACAAAAACTTACGAATCTAAACAATTACAAATGAGGATTGAAGAGTTGAGAGATTTGTAGCTAAATTAAATCTTTTTGTAGTTTTACAAATAGGATGAGCCCTAAATTTATTCTTTTTTTAATTATTATCTTTTATTGCTTTAATTAAATTGTGATGTCATATAGATTGCATACACCGCTCTAGGAACTATACTGTCATGCATATTTTAAATAATTATTATCTTTTCTATTTTTAATTAGTTTATAAAATAAATATTAGAATTAATAATTAAACTATTTTAAGAGTTAAAATAGTTATAATATTATTAATTTCACAAAACCCAAATGATTAATCAAAATATTAAGTGAGAGAGGGTAATAAAAATATTAAGTGAGAGAGCATGCATTATTTAAGTGAGCCCACAACCTCTTACATACAAAATGTATATACACAAGTGCTTTCAAAAAAAAACTTAAGATTAAATAGGAAAAATTATGGAGTCGTAATCCACCCCCTTAGTTACAAACTTGAAATGAAATATTGATTACAATACAAAAATTCTAGGGTCATAAATTGTTCATCATCCATCCACATAATCATATATTCTTAACATCACTCTTAACTAACATATATATTAATCAATTTGAAATATGTAGCAATATCAAAACGTGACTTTGATACCAATTGTTGAGCCAAGATGAGAATGTTCAATTACAAAAATTAATATTATGTAATTTGAACATCTCATTACAGAATATTTATAATTTACGTATTAACATGAATTGATTTAATGGAACATATAAATAATTGAGTTTACCCTTGAAGTGAGCTTTCAATGTCAAATCTACACTCCAAACCTCTAAGCCTTCTTTGGTGTTCCCTCACAACCCAACTTGTAGTATGTTTTTATATGTATGGGCACACCATATATATAGGACTAAACATAATTATTCTATATAATAATAATAATATAGAATAATTATCTTCTTATCATAGTTGGGCCTAATCAAATCATATCATCTCTAGAATATTATGATAATTCTTTTGTAAATATTTTAACTAGATAAAGATTTGACAATTTCTTGCCATCACTATTAAGTATCTTGTCAATACGCATACCAATATTAGTCCAATATGTTTTATTTTCTACTATAATTTTGATAAATTATTACTCTTATAATTTATTTGAATCTCACTCAAGCCACTGAAGGCATCTTATCGGACCCAATTAGATTAATCTCTAATAAATTAATTTTGATTGGGTCAACTCTTAACTTGTCAAAATAATTTATTAATCTCATTTTATTCCACTAAAAGAATGAGATTATACTCTTAATCCAATTGTAATTACTGAAGCTTATAATCAATAAATATATCATCTGATTGATCCATCTAATATAAAGTTCAACACAAAGCACCAACAATGTTGACATAAATCAATTAATTGGTAAAAATGCAATATCTACAAATAGGGGAGAAAATTTATGCATTAACCGTATTTGTAAATAAAAAAGATGATAACTGAAACTGTTGGTATTCAATTCGTACCAGGTCAGTAGGATGCGCCTACGCGATCCACTCATGAGCCTGAGTGAGTGGCGCTCTCGAGTGCCTAAGTGTCCGAGCTTGAGTGGGTGACATTCCCAAATGCTCAAATTCCTAAGTCCGAGTGGGTTTAAGGCACCGAACGATTGCCCAAGCTCGAATGAGATCTCAACCCATTTTAGACTTTAAGTCGAAGAGGACGGCGTAGAGCTCGTGCAACGAAGGCAGCATGATCAAATCCTCCCACCTTAGACTGGTTGATTGATTGACAGCGGATCAAGGAAGGGAGAGGGAATGCCCTGTTAGGATCTTGAGCACAAAAGCAATATAAGCGCAACGGAATAAAATTCAAGATCCTTCCAGAAGATCCATGTGAAGGAAACCCGTGTACTAAGAGTTATGAGAGTTTATACCTTTGTTGCGTGAGCTACGTTCTCCCGGCAACAACTTTGGTTCTCGTTGGATCTCAGCACGATCAAGTGTTCGCGCCTCTTTCGGTATCCACACAAATACGTTCCGTCCGTCTCACGAACTCACAAACTTGGAGAATAAAAACCACCTAAGGTTGTGCTAGCAACCACCTAAGGTTGTGCTAGCAACCACCCAAGGTGATTTCGGCCAAGGAAGAAGAAGCAATTTCGAATTATGCATGAAAATCTCATTTCCAACCTTTTATATTCATCCAATGAATACCAAAGGTTTTTGCCTCTTGGTCTTCTTTTCAT